>OMLC01042240.1:0-17999 GCA_900302585.1 Regalecus glesne
CAAGCATCTCCAGACAGAAAGATCCAGCAAAGGTCAGTGACATTCACACACACACACACACACACACACACACACACTTGTTTGTCCATCAAAGATAATGATGACCATAGCACGTCTCATTATGTTGGGTTTTGATGAGTTTCCAGATGGCTGAACAGACCAATCTGAGCGAGGAATTCTCTGTAGCACACTGGACATATCAGGGAGGATCTATAGCTCTAAGGTGCAGCCAGAAGTCTTTGCTTAGTAGATTTGTGCTTGTGTCTCTTCAACATGGAACAGGATCCTGTTCTGCTCTCATAGAGGGCTGCACCTTCCTGGACTTTGATATCTTTCACTTGGAATATGAAGTTGGTGCTGAGTGGGTCAAACTCAAAACATGTTTACAGTTGTAGAAGACTATTGATGTTACATTTTCCAATATCATATGCACTTATAGGTGGGGCGGCATGGCTCAATGGGTAGCGGTCGTCTGGCGATCGGAAGGTTGCAGGTTTGATCCCCGCACCTGCAGAGAAGCGTGTCGAGCTGTCCTTGAGCAAGACACTGATCCCCTAACTGCTCTGCCTTGTGATAGACTGGTGACCAATACAGGGTGTACCCCGCCTTTCACCCAATGAGAATGGAGATAGACTCCAGTTCCCCGGCGACCCTGCTTGGGATAAGCGGTTGACGATGGATGTGCACTTATGACTCCATTCCATGCTTGATGGTCATTTCCATCTCTGGCTTTGAAGTCACCAAGTACACAAGGAGTTCATAAGGAGTTTATCAGAGTTGGCTGTAGCAGCAATGATGATTTTCAGGTTAGTATAAAACATGCCTTTGATCTTGCCAGAATGGTCCATGGTAGGGCATAGGCACTAATGATGGCAGCCTCCTTCTTTTCTGAAAAATGGAGCTGTAGGGTCATTAAAAGGTAACTTATACACTTAGCTTGACTTGCCAGTTGATGATGTTTCTATTTACATCTCCAGCCAATGGGATGTTCAGTGTCGGCAGGATGCCCTGTCTCTTTATTAACAGGCCTCATCTACAAAGGTGAATTGGAAAAAGAGTGAAGCTTTATTAGTAGTGGATTAGCAGGATCAGACAGTGGCAATTTTGAATGGAGGTCTTGAATGGAGTAAGAAAGGCCTACAATTTTTGGAAATACTTTTAGGTAGCTTTCTAGAAAAAAACTGGGTGGGGGTCAAGGAGAAAATTTGCACTCATCTATCTAAAAGGAGATGGTTGCTACCCCAGTTATCATATAGAGGAAGAGTCCTGCTTGCTGATAGCCTAGATGCCTCGATACTTTGGCACAAATTTAGTGTTCTAACAACTCCAAAAGGCCTGATAGACGACATTCAGAGAGCCATTATTAAATGTATTTGGTCTGGTAAAGACTGGATCAGAGCAGGAGCTCTTTATCTAGCAGTAGCTGATGGGGGGGGGGCATGGACTGATCAACATACAGCCCATGATTGCATCTTTCAAACTTCAGACGGGACAAAAATGTTTATACAATTGCAGACCAAGCTGGTAAGTCACACCATGTTTGCTGCTGAGGAGAGCTAGGGGTTTGGACTATGACAATTAGTTTGATTTTCTTTAACAAGATGAATGTGTGGACCCTACAAATCCGACACCTTTCTATGGGTCTGTACTGCAGGCTTGGAGAGTTTTTATGATCACTTGCAAGTTGAATGAGACTCCAGGTATGTAGCTGTGTGAGGAACCCCTGTTTTTTAATTATTTCATAAAAACTCAAACGCTGCAATCTGCTAGCCTGCAAGCCAATCTGATAAAGACTGACTGTACCAAATTGGGTTACTTCATGCAGATGAAGGCAACTACTGTGGACAGAATAAGACAACACAGTAACATCATCATGGTCAAGGAGGTTTGTGCTGCATTGCCAAAACACTTGAGAATGTTTGTGGAAAACTGTACTCTGTCTGACCATTGGAGTGAGGGGTGGGAGTACAGTTGTTGTTTTTTTACTCTTTTCATTACCTCAGCTGTAGGGAAGTGGAGATAAGCAAGAGGGAACTGCTGTCATTCACAATTCCCAAATTGGGGTAACTTTCAGAATATGTTGAAAGAGATAATGTACCAAACCTGCTTTAAGATTCAAAATTAGCGCTTTCTAGCAGGGCCAAAACAGTCAAGGTTGACTGAGTTCTTTGGTCTAAGCTTCTCCCCAAAAGGCTACTGAAGATCTCTGTATAAACTGGCTCTCAAATAGCATGAACTAGACCTCCAGTGGTGAGTAATACATGGGGCAGTTGCAATAAACAGATACACAGGACCCCTGGATCCAGGACAGGGAGAGCCGTGTCTTCTGCTAATAGACTGAGAACCTATTCTATTTATTCTTTCAGTGTCCTCAGCTGTCAGCTTTCTTTGATTATTTGAAAAGGTTTTTTATGTTATTTTGGAATATCTTTTCATTAGATTTATTCATTTTGGTTCCAAGTACTCTGCTAAAAAGAAAACTACACAAATATAGATTTTTATATTTAATGTGGGAACACAGTCAGATGAGACACCAGCTGTTTTTACCTCCTTGAGATGATAAGACAGTATATCAAACTTATCACAGAATAGAACAGCCTTAAATTTGATCACATTTTCAATAGTTATGAATTATTTAATGTGTCTTGTAAAAATATGAAGAAAGCCAAAATTCTTAATGACAAGGATTTAATCAGCTACTTGACAATTTAATAGAATAGGAATTGATAATGATGATTCTAATGTTGTGAATGAAGATTGTCATTTGTTATTTTTTGCATTAATGGTCAAGTAATGATAGATTATTTCAAAGTTAATGTGTGTTAAGTGTTATCTTTCTTTTTGTTTTCTCTCTCTGTTTTGTTTGCGTGAGTGTGTGTAAATACAATCCCTATGATTTATGATTTAATAGTGATGTCTTTCAGTAATGTTATTTGTGCACACACACATTCACACAAATAGGACTATCCCTGGTTTAAATTGAAAAGTGGATAGACAAGAAGCAAATCATTTAGTCAATAAAGTTTCTTTAAAAGTCAGTCTTCTTCTTCTTCTTCTTCTTCTTCTTCTTATTGACATTATTGTTCTGCATCTTTTGCTGTCATAACAACCACCTGCAGGTCCTCCCTCACCACAGCCATAAACCTCCACTTTTGCCTTCCTTTTTCTATTGCCTAGCAATATCCCTCTCTCAATATACCTAGCATCTCCCCTTGATCTTGCCTTTCTTCCTCATTCATTTATTCCGTCCATCCTCAGACAGTATCATGGCATGAGTTGCCAGCGCCTGGGGCTAGGTAAGTATTAAATACTGTAAAATATTATGAGGTAAAGTATATATGGCCTGTCATGTTAAAAAACTGTATAGAATGTTCCACCATTGGGAGATTTTCTGTGTGAGGGGGAAGGCATACTACTTTTTGTTCATTATTACTACCTTCTTCTAAAAATAAAATAAAAAAATGTATCCCCTTTTTCTCCACCCGAATCCCTTAAGTTGCTTATGGCTGGATCTGTTGCTTTGATACCCCTCAAGAACGTGGACAGGAAGGAGGAAGCCGTAGCATGCGTGTCCTCCAAGTCATATGACAAATAGCTCTTGCTATTTCACACATTGCAGTCTCGTGGGGAAAGCACAGTGCTTGACAGTCGGAGGAGAACGAAGTGAGCATACTTTCTGTTCACTTAACCCGTGAGTGCCCGGACAACCCAGAGCAAACCTAGAATCTTTTATCCAACCCAACCCTTATATCTATGTGAGGCTTAGCCAATTATGCCCCACTAACTATGGACCTTCCGGCCGTGGTTGGAAATGCCACAGCCGGGATTCAAACACCCGGCTGCATGACGTAGAGATGCACTGAACGGAGATTCCTCAACCCCCCACGCCATGGGAGGCCCCTTTACTACCTTTTTCTTTTGACATTTTGCACCCCTAATAATTTTGGGCCAAGGGCAACTACCCCTGTGGCCCTGCCCACACTTCGCGACTAACCTGACCTGTTCCTCTAATGCAAGGGTGCTCAATATGTCGATCACGATCTACCAGTCAATCGCAAAGATAATGTGGGTAGATTGCATGGCATTAAAACATTTCCTTTGTACAATACAATACAATACAGTCATTTAGCAGACGCTTTTATCCAAAGCGACGTACAATAATTTGCTGCTGGAAGGAAAGAAGAAAGTAAGCCTGTCCTTTAGACCTTAATCTTGTCAGCGGATCTCTATATATTCTCATCCTAAGGGTTGGAACTAGCAAATGCTGCTTGGAAGAGATGAGTCTTGAGCTTCCGGCGGAAGGTGGACAGTGTCTCCGATGTCGTGATACTTACAATCAACTAATCAACTAGTAGATCGCGATCTACCTACTGAGCACCTTTAGATAATTTTGACTTTGTCATTTTATAAGTAGCTCGCAAGGTAAAAATGTGTGAGCACCCCTGCTCTAATGGCCTTGGTTTTAACCCTGTCCCACTTCATCGATTGCAATGAAAATCTTAGCATCTTCAACTTTGCCCTCTCCAGACATGCCTCCTGTCATTTTGTCAGTGCAACCGTCTCCAAACTATGTTACATGGGTGGTCTCAAACCATCTTGAAAAGTTTCCCTTTCACTCTTGCTGGTACCCTTCAATCACAAATCACCCCTGACACTCTACTCCGCCAGATCCACCCAGCCTGCACTCTTCATCTCCTCTCTTCTGCAGTCTCCATTACCTTGAACAGTTGACCACAAGTATTGAAATTGATCCAGCTTAGTCACCTCTACTCTTTGCAGCTTTACCAGTCTATTATCCTCCTTCTTGTTCACATATATGTTTTCCATCTTGCTCCAATTGACTTTAATTCCCCCTTGCCCCTCTATTACACGAGATAGTAAAGGATGTTTACTTAGCTTGTGTGCAGTGACTGGCCCACCAGAGCAGATAAGGTAGAACTTCCTTGCTGTTGGGCATACCAGAAAAAAGAAACAAGAGAGTATAAACTAGTGAAAGGTAGTATTCTTGTATCCTCCAAGTCAGGGGACGATTAGCCCTCGCTATTTTACCCATCATGGTCTCATGGGGAAAGCACAGTGCTTGGCCGTCGGAGGAAAACAAAGCGAGAGTACTTTCCATTCACTTAACTGCAAGCACCTGGATGACCCAGAGGGGGACACGAGCAAACCTAGAGTCCTTTTTTTAATCAAACCTAACCCTAAGCCTAACCCCCTAACCCTAATCGTATGTGAGGCTTAGTCAATTATGCCTCACTAGCTAGAGACCTCTGGCTGTAGTTGGAAACGGCACAACCGTTCAAACATCCAACTTCATGATGCAGAGATGCACTGAACATAGGTCCCTTAGCCCCATATACCGACGGAGGTGTAAAGCTTTTTTTTAACAAGACTTTTGTTTTGAAGTGTATTCGTCATATTGTCATATTCATATAGGTTTGCTTGCCATTTGCTGACAGGATTGACCCTTTCGTTGGCTTTGATGTAGACATCGTGGGTTCGGTTCCAGGATGCCTGCGAGTTCGCTACATTGGTGTCAGAAGAGAGATAGTGATCCCTGAGCCATCGGAAGCGCTCTTCTGAAGCGTGGGGAAGCTGGTAGCATCTTGTGTGAGGTGGACCCGAGTGTAGGTCTGAGAGCCTCCAGGTTGCTTGACTGAAGAACAGGGGAAGGGGGTAGTGTAGCGTTCATAAACGCTTGGTAGCCCTTGGCTAACGAGACGGGGTGTTTAGTTGACTGGTTAGCGTGCTTACTTTGATACGGAAGTCCCGGGTTCAAATGCTGGCTCCCCATCCCTTTGATACAACCGGGGACCAAACCTGGGACTTTCACTCCTGCCATTAACGTTACAAAATATTAGGATCAATATGTTTGATTTTTATTAATGAAATATCTTGATTCCCAAAATGTTTGTTCAAAACTTTCTCTTTTGATTATTAAATTATGACTATCTTATAATTGAAAAAGTTATTTATGATTTGTTTTATACTTTTTATGCTTTTGGTGCTGAAACAGCCATGCTGAATCGTCAGGGCTGATCTGGCGGTGCTGAAATGGGGCTACTCTGTGGTTAGCAATCTTTGACTAGATGTCTTTCTTTATTCAGTCACTTTAGGAAATCTTAATTCAGCTATATGTTAGTTTGTTAGAAATTTTGTGTTTAGAAAAAGTTACATTATGTGCCTTCTTCTCTAGCCAGCTTGGTTCCTTGATTGAAATCCGCCTGGAATAACCCCATGTTACCGCTTTCATATCACAGCCGAGAAGTGTCAGACATCCGCGAAACCCTGGTTGTGATATGGGTCATGATCCAGGTCCAATGATGCATGCTAATCTGTTCAATCCAAAGGCAAGCACTGATTTTTATCGGGTCATTGCTTTGGTCTGAAAGGCATATCATTGATCTGTTTTATGGAAATGGTGTGATGTCTTATTGATAGGTTGAACCTGTTTGGACAGTATTCAGCATGCGTACCCAAGTAGAGGATCAGACCTTAGAGATCCACCAGGTATGAGTCAGCAAAAGCAGAGTTTGCCCAATTTCTCGTTTTAGATGAGAGGCTCTTCACTATATCTACCTCTAATATCCATGCTGAGTTTTGGATGTCACATTGGGAAAACCTGAAAAATATTTGATAGTGAATGATACCACTAGAATTAATGATCAAATGTCTTTATTGATGCATACACATTCTCTAAAGTTGCAAGAGCACAAAGCAGACATTGATTTTGAATTCCCTCCTGGAAGATGATTGAGAATTGATTGCTTTATTGTTGCCTAGATCTCATGCCAAGTACAAACCCAGAAGATGTTCGGCCTCTCAGCAGAGAGAAAACCACTTTGTGTTGCTGGAATGAAGAAGAACAAAACACACACACACATGCACACACACGGCAACGTTTTTTGTTTGTCCTTTTTGGTCTATGGTTTGGCAGCCTAACTGATTTTTTTTAAATAACGCTCACTAAAAAGAAGAGTAGTAGATGGCTCTCTCAATTCGGCATCACTTCTGAATTTATAAGGCATCAACATTCAGGAGAGAATCAGCTGTTCTCCTTCGAGAAGAAGAATATTATAGGGAGAAAAAATATTTTTGGGAAGCAACTGTCTGTAAATGAATGGCAGGGTCACCCACCATGGTTAAATGTTAATGAGGAACAGAGCACTGGATCAGAATGCAGGAGAGCTTAGACGAGACAGACTCGAGGAGACAATTTGCCATAGCAGTAATTGAGGAACACATTCCTTTCACCTCAACTTCCAAAAACAAACAGCACGAGAACATGTTGTGGTGTTATATGACCTAGATTTTTTATTTATTCAAAGAAGCCATTTTCAATATTTCAAGTTCATGTGTCAAAGAGAAGCTTTCACATTTTGGAGATTCAGCTCATGGCGTGCTATGAGTGCAACAGCAGAATAATTTTGAGGTCACTAATACTGAAAACATTCGATGGAGAGGAATGCAAAGAGTCAATGCCACAACCCACTGAAAACTGATGTATACATATTTTCCACTGTTTATAGAAGGCTCATGTATAATAGGAAAGCTCCAGGTAAATGAAAAAGAGTCCTGCCCTCTTGGATACAAGTTTTACGTTCGAGTGTAAAGCTGTGTATGTTTTATTTATTTTTTTGCTTTGCTTCTATGAAAGAGCACTGTGCAAGACGATATGGTGCAAACCTTTCATCTGAAGGTTTTAGCATGAAATGCCATGTCATATCCATCTCACACTGTTATTAACTGAGAAAATGTCATCACATGTCACTTCATCATCACTCGATGGACATGTCAAAGAAGCTGCTGTAACCTTTCCAGAGCTTTTGTTGACATAAGTAATTTTTGGCAGTGGAAGACAGCCAGCCACTATCTACAAATGCCTCAAGCCCCTTTTCAGTGATAGGATCCACACATTGTATAGTTACAGAATGGGTTGAATAGTACATAAAACCAAAGTAGATGACATTTTAAGATCTTAAATGTTGTTTTTATTTCAGTGATGATTTATAGTGAGCGAGTAAGCTTCAGTTCGTAGAAAGGGCATGCAAGTATTGTCGCAATATACAATGATCATTGCAGTGATAACATAACAGGATTCAAGTTGATCATCTAATGATGAATTTCAAGGAAAATAAATACAATATTAGCCCAAAAGAGAGAGTGATAGCGTACTTTTTTTTCCAAAAGCGATCAGAGTGTGTGGAGGAGCGAGGGTGGGATTCAATGGTAAATGGTATTTCTGAAAAGATAGCTTTTCAGCTTTCAGTGGAATTGGGGAGTAACTAGAGTTTTGACTAAAATAGGGTTATTCCAACGTTGAGAAGCCAGGAGCAAGGAAATAACTATTGGAATTTCAGGCTGAACCCTGACACAAGTCTGCAAGTATCCTGTTGTTGTGTTTTACATGGACTTGGGCATTTAAAAATTTAAAAAGGCTTTTGCTTGATTCCCTGGGCAGTTCAATGTTCTCCAAGATATATAGTTTGTTAATTGCAAATCCCTAAAGAGATTTTATCAGGCAGGAGGCATGTAATGAGCTTGATAAAATAATGTACTCTGTCAAGCTAGGACCACTCTCCTTAGCTAATGAGAATAGTGTGTATTGTGTATTGCACTTTCACAACATACATCAATTAAATACCAGAGTAAAGTTAATCATAGTCTTTACTGGATTTTGTTATACACATGTTACATTACTTTTACTGTTACTGCTCTAGTTCAATGTATCAATGCGCTGCTCAGTACTACCTCAAGGTATCATGCGCATAACACAAAAGTAGTCCCATGTACTTTAACTAAAAGTAGTTCCCATAACCAGTATTTATGAGAACATAACAGTGTGCCAAGAGACAAGGTAATATACCTAGAAAATTACATGAGATGGTAGAACGTTTGAATCATGGGGATAAAAGAAAATGTGGAGGGAACAAAGCCAACGGAGCTTATTACTACACTGCATCTGGAATTGTTGGGAGAAAATAACTTTCAACCTCCAATGTGTAATGAAAAGACCCCAGCAGAGCTATGCCCAGCCGTTAAGCCTGACAAGGGTGACACACCACGACTATTCGTTCTAAAACTACATCACTTCCAGATGAAAGAGTGGATGCTGTGGATGGGGCATGAGAAAGGTACTCTTTCCTACAACGAATTGAGAGTTCACATTTTCTCCGATTTCCACCCAGATGTTAGCAAGCAACATCCAGCTTTATCAGAATCCAAGCAGATGCTTCTTGCAGCCTAGATCTAGTTCACTATGCGCCACCTGGCCACGTTGCAATTCAGCCACAACAAAAGAAAAAAACATGAAGTTCAATGATCTCCAGGAGTCTCTTGATTTCATCAACAACAACATTACTGGGTCTTCATTCTCCTCTCCAGTCCCTCGTGAGGATAATTAAGGTGACGGGTCATATCACAGATTGATAGGCTAGGCTTCTTCTACTTTAGATGCACTCTAAACGATTCTGATAATACGTTTTACAAAATGTGGTACCCCTTCATACAATATGGGAATTTGTGCCTTTAACTGTGGGCATATATACAGCATGTTAATAATGTATGTGTATGCTATCCTTCTTACTGATATGTGAATTAACACAATGGAGCACCTTTGTCTTTTATTTAGACTTTGTAGCTTTGCTGTAGTTTTTTTTGTTTGTCTGTTTTGTTTTTGCTTTCCTTTTCTCTGTCTGTCATTTGTTACACAATATGGTATGGTTGTTAATTCGACTTCAGAACAATACAACATTATGATTTTTTTAAATTAATAAGTAGTTCTGTGGTTAGAGCGTGCACATCAGGAAATTAAAAGCCAGGTATCATGGGTTTGATCCCACTATAGGATGGCAGGAAGGGCATCCAGCCTTTATCTTCCATGCTCCATCCAGGTCTGTGTCCACCACCACAATGTTTGACTTAATCGTGACATGTAAAAGTGGAACAATTTTTTGTCATGTTGTTTCACATTTCATTCACAGATAAAATTCCAACCTGTATCCTATAGTATCCAGATATTATGTCAGACCTGGCCAAGTATGCTAATATGTTAATCTTGATCAGCAATGAAAACTTTTGAATGTATAACATTAGCACAGTATAGATAGCTCAGAGTTGTTCACGAAATTGGTGAATTGTCTCATGTGGATAAGAAGTTTATTAAGAAAATTAATGTCACTCAAACAGTTGATATCTCGTCTGAGCTGACTGTGTTGTGCCTAAGGGAGGATTATAAAAGAAGCAAGAGACAAAGACAGGTTGTTGGCTCCGAGTTCAGAACTATATAATAAGTTAGAACATTCAAAAAAGGCAGCATATTCACATTCAAAATAATACATTGTATGTATAATAAACAATATGACACTGTTCCTCTAAGACTCAATACTGGGAAGGACATAACCCTCACCAAGCCTGGCATCCATACAATTTCATTCTTTGTAAGAAGGAAATGATAAGAGCGTCTGCTAAATGCCCGTAATATAATATAATGTTATCAAAATGATTAAGTTCAACGGGATAAGAAGTTTATCAAGAAATGTTTTATTGCTCAAACATGTGGCATTTTCCGTCTGAGCTGACTGCAAGCATCCCCACACTTATCAACAATACAGCTGCATGGAAAAGCTACACCTAGTCTGTATGATTTAGCTAAGATACCTAAAATACATAAACAGAGTGTGCCTTTGCACATTGCATGTTTGATAAACTCTGTCACTTATAATATCTCAAAGTTTCTGATCTCAATGCCTCTGGTAGGTAAAAATAATCATCATATTCAGAACACTATGGACTTTGTTGATAAGGTGAGGGACATTGACATGGAGGGTGATGAGAGAATGGTCTCTAATGATGTAATCTCTGTCCTCCTGAGCATCCCTGTTGATGAGGCAATGGACGCAGTCGTCATGAAATTTCAGGATGAGCTAGTGCCACCCTTAACACTGGCCAAGTGTGTCTGCTCCTGAAACTGTGTCTTCAATCCACATACTTATGAAACACAGGGCAATATGACAGGCAGAAGCATGGGTGTGCTTTGGGTTCCTCAGTTTCACCTATAGTGGCTAACCTGTACATGGAAGAAGTGGAGAAGAAGGCTTTGAAATCCTATCCAGGGTCACCTCCTAGTCATTGGTTCGAATTTGTGGATGACACCTGGGTTACACTTAAAACTCAGGGAGTGCCATATTTCACTGACCACATTAACTCAGTGGATAACCATATCAAGCTCACCAAGGAGAATGTTAAAAATGACGTGTTAAGTTCCAGCCTGCGTGAGCATGGAGTAGACGCACTTACTTCTCACTCCCACCTATTTTATAATTTCTTAGAACTTAGCCCCTTTTCAAAACTCTACAACCAAAAAACAACTTCTGTTAACTCCTAAAGACTGACTTCAAGAGACGATTACCTCAAAAACCACCGGAAGTATTAAGAAGAATTAGAATTCTTCCAAAGATGATGCAGCTACTGGCCGTATGGATATGGATGCCAAAGCTGCCACACTAGAAGAACATAGAGCAGCCCATCCATCCATCCATCGTCAACCGCTTATCCGAAATCGGGTCGTGGGGGAACAGGAGCCTATCTCCATTCTCATTGGGAGAACGGCGGGGTACACCCTATATAGGTTGCCAGTCTCTCACAGGGAAGATGAGTTAGGGGCATAGGGTCTTGCTCAAGGACACCTCGACACACTTCTCTGGAGGTTTGGTGATCTAACCTGAAACCACCGATCGCCTGACGACCGCTCTACCCACTGAGCCATCCTGCCCCTTTTCACATAAAGCAGCCCTTTCAACTGATTTCGATTTGTGGAAATTCAATATTAAAATTCAATTTGTAGAAGACCAGGATAGGTGAGTGCTTCCCTTGAGTCCAATGCCAATACAGTCAGCGAGAACATCACGGCCCTGGACAGCTGGCTACTCAGTGCTAACTGATGCCAATGCTAAGTTACGGGCTAAAATCATATGCCGTAAGTTTGTCTTTTAAACAGGGAGTCGTTTGGTTTTGTAGGCTAGGCAGCTAGCTATCTGTCTATTAAGCTTAATATTTGGTGCGTTTTTTTTTCCTTCATCTAATTCATTCTTTCAGAAAGCGTTCCATCACGAGTATTGCCAGCTAATTTAAATCTGGCATTAATTTTAATCTGGGTGTTTCTGCCTTGGTAGCCTAATTTGCTATGCAAATGTCACTTTTGGAATATGTTTTCTCTTTTTCCCCTCACTGGGCTTCATTATCTCCTTGCATCAACCAACTTTACAAGGTTGTTTGGTATTTAGTTTTGCCGCTAGCGATGTTCTGTGTCTAAGATGTATTGTTTATTATAAATTGTTTATCAATAACTTTATGGTAATATTTGAGCCAGACTATATAGTCCGGTGGGCTGTGAGTTTGAGACAGGAGAGCCCAAGATATGTCTATCAATAGTAGAAGCTGCCCCTTGGGTAATTTTCAGGCTAGGGAGGGGAGAGGGGTGGGTTCATGGTTTTAATTTTCTTTTCTTTGCCAGCTGACATAAGTTATCTTAGTTTTCTCCATGAAAGTGATTATCTACTTTGCTTTAAAGATAATGATAATGACACATAACCCAAATGTAACTCAAGTGCAGATGAGGGGTTAAAAATTTGTCAGTTGGAATGTAAGAGGCCTTCGTCATATTATGAAACATTCTAAAATATTTATACATTTTAAATCCCCGTCTACCGAAATAATGTTTCTAAAGGAAACTCACATTAAGCACACTGCAAAAGGGGAACCTAAGGTCAGTTAGGTGGACCAATTATATGAAGCAAATTTGACTACTAAAGCAATGGGGTGGCAATTCTAATTAGGCAAAATATACCTTTTAATCAGGTCCTCTACAATAAATGAGCCCAAAGGCAGGTTTTTAATTGTGACTGGAAACTTAAACTCGGTCCCAACATCATTAGTAAATCTGTATGCACCTAATTTTGAAAATCCTGTCTTTCTTCAGAGGGTCTTTAACATGATTCCAGACATCTTCAGTAATAATGTTATAATTGAGGAGGACATTAAGTAAATGCCTAAATACTGACTGATAACCTCGACCTAGTTTGCGGCATAGCTCAGTGGGTAGAAAGGTCGTCTGGTAATTGAAAGGTTGCAGGATCGTTCCCTGGTCCTGCACATAACATGTCGAGGTGTCCTTGAGCAAGACACTAAACCCCTAACTGCTCCCCGAGTGTCATATGTTGGCAACTCACTGCTCCTATACAATAGGTTGGATGAAAAATGCAGAGAAATCCAAATATCCCCTTGCAGGACTGACAAGGGAATCATTTATTTATTTATATATGGAGGCTCAAGTATCAAAACTGTAAAAAAAAATTCCTTCATTGCTACATTACATAAAAGTCATAATCCTGCATTGACTATTTTTTGGTAGATTCTAAATCACTAACAGCAGTTGAAACGGCAACATACCATCCTATTGTAGAATCAGACCATGTACCTTTGTCCATGTTACTGAGAATAGGGGAGGTTAGAGCTGGTCGTAATCATTGGTATTTTGGCCCCACACTACTTTCTGATGAGGAGTTCACTCTTTTTCCAGGATCAGATCTCTCGCTCAATCACAGATAATGATATAGGTGATGTCAATGACTCCATCCTGTGGGAAGCACCAAAGGCTGTCATCAGGATATATATCATAGCCTATGTCCCCAGAAAAAAGAGGGTGGAAGCCAGGATTCTAAAAGATATAGAACTTGACCTATCTTTTCAAGAGGATTTGTATAAGACATCACTCTTGAAACAATCACAAACTTGAAATATGAATATAATACCATCCTCTCCCAAAGAACTTGATTAATTACTTACTAAAATGCAGCTAAAATACTTTGAGCTGGGCAACAAGCCCCACAGTCTCCTTGAAAGGCAGCTGGAACACATACAGGCTACCCACACCATTCATAAAATAAGAGACAATCAAGGTCACCTCACAACAGATACAGTCAATATAAACAAGGCCTTTGCTTTATTTTACAAGGACATGTACTAGTCAAGCGTCAGTTCTACTGACTCCCAGAAAATGAATAATTTTCTAGAGAATAGCCAGCTCCCTACACTAGATGAAGCAGCAGCTGAAGTGATGAATGCTGCCATAATCTTGGGGGAGATCTAACCCGCTATTTCTCAATTCCTTAATAATAAAGCCCCTGGCCCCAATGGGTTCACCATTGAACTCTAAAAATACTCTTCCAATCTAGCCCCTTTGCTACTCCACATGTTTGCCCATTCCAAAGATACAACAGAATTATCACCCTCACAGTACAATACTAAGATTGTTGTTATCCTTAAAAAAGAAAGAAATTCTTCTGCTCCTTCTGCTGTTCTGACTGCCATGGGAAGGTCGTTCCACCAGCGAGGAGCCAGGACAGACAGTAGTCGTGACCGGGAGGTGCAGATATGGAGAGGGGGAGGTGCCAAGCGACCAGAGGTAGCAGAATGGAGAGGTCTGGTTGGTGGATAGGGTCTGATGAGTCTCTGAAGGTATCCAGGTGCTGACCCCTTGACTGCCTGGTATGAAAGTACCAAAGTCTTAAATTTGATGCAAGTCATAACAGGCAGCCAGTGGAGGGTAGTGAGCAGGGGGTGACATGGGAAAGCTTGGGATGGTTGTAGACCAGGTGAGCACCAGCATTCTGGATGAGTTGTAGAGGTTTGATGGTAGAATCTGGTAAACCGGCCAGAACAGAGTTGCAGTAGTCCAAGCGGGACAGGACCATCACCTGGACCAGGAGCTGGGTTGATTTGGTGGTGAGGAAGGGGCAGATTCATCGGATATTGTAAAGGAAGAATCGGCACCTTCGACTCACTGCCGTAGTGTTCTCGGACAGGGATAGTCTGTTGTCCATCACCGCTCCGAGATTCCTAGCAGAGACTGTGATGACACCATGATGTTCCCTACGGAAATGGAAAAGTCAGTGAGGTCAGAGGATGGGGCAGGAAAGAAGATCATCTCAGTTTTCTCCGGGTTTAGCTTGAGACGGTGATTGTCCATCCAGCACCGGACGTCCCTCAGACAAGCAGAAATGCGGCTGGAGACCTGTGTGTCGGAGGAGGGGGGAGTTATCAGCATAACAGTGGTAAGACAAACCTTGAGCAGTGATTACAGGGCCTAGAGCTTGTGTGTAGAGGGAGAACAGAAGGGACCCAGGACTGAGCCCTGGGGAGCTCCTGTTGTGAAGGGTCGGGTGTCGGTACTATGCCCGCCCAGGCCACTTAGTAGGAGTGGCCAGTGAAGTAAGTTTCGATCCAATCCAGTGCAGAGCCACAGATCCCCATGACTACCAGGGAGGACAGAAAGATGGGGTGGTCCACCGTGTCAAAGGCAGCAGAGAGATCTAGAAGAATGAGGACAGATTAAAGCGAGGGTGCTCGAGCTGAATGAAGCGACTCACTGACCGAGTGGAGGTTGGTCTCAGTGGAGTGGTCCTGTCTGAAAACAGATTGGTGGGGATCCTGCAGGTCATTCTGCAGGAGAAAAGTAGAGAGGTAGTTGGTAGCAGCACGTTCAACTGTTTTGGAGAGAAAAAGTGGAAGAGAAATGGACGATAGTTCTGATAATTCTAGTAATGGTTTGCCGATGGCCCAGTACAATGACTTAAATTGATCCAGTCTTTTCTGAGTGCACTATTTGGGAGGTGTCCTGGCTTTGAAGACCCCCAGTTATGATAACAACATTCAACTGGGGACTTTTTTATGTGCAATTAACCCCTCGCCATCTGCTGAGTCCGTAGAGATGTAATGCCTGTAATGTAATTTAGAGTAATGTTGTCAGCTCAGTGGTACAGGGTCCTGATGACTCTCAGTTTGTGGTCCAGTATGTGCTGAGTCAGACAAGTAAATTGACTTGTTTTAGATAACAATTTAATAGTATAAAGACCCCTCAAAGTGCTTTACAATGAATTTCTCACATCACCCACCGAGCTACGTGGTGAGATATGAACAGTGACCCATTGCGGCTCTTGATCCATATGTGTGAGTTTACGGTGAACATCCGCAGTTGAATACCTTGTATCACCAAATATTTTATTTTTTCTCCACCCAAATTCCCAGAGAAACTGCTGGTGTTGGTCACTTTGATATCCCTCTAGAACAGGGGTGGGCTATCTTTTTGGCTCGGGGGCCACGTTGACTTTTAAAATTTGACAGACAGGCCGAATCAGCACAAGATGCGATACATATAAAACCTGAATTTATTAACAGTACACATTAAACATAAACAGAAAAAGGATTAAAAACTGCATTTATTAAAGCATTAAAGTATTAACATACATTTTAATGAGAACAGTGTTGTTGATCACCTATTTTAGCCAGTGAAACAAAGCCTGGTGTTAATCCTGTTGTAGCAATTCTCAGACAGATCTGAGGTGTTCATCACTCATCTGGGATGAGTGATGCTTTGTTGATGTTCATCACACTAAAAGTCTGTTCACACACACGTATGTAGAGCCAAATTATGCAGTGTAGGGAAATAACCTGCTGGGTTTCACCCTGTCCTGAATTCTTTTGAGCATTCCGAGGTTTTTTCCGGTCAGATTTGGTGATCCATCTAATAATAATAACAATGATTCCCTTATCAGTCCCGCAAGGGGAAATTTGGATTTCTCTGCATTTTTGACCCAGCCTATTGTATAGGAGCAGTGAGCTGCCAACATCTGGCGCTCGGGGAGCAGTTAGGGGTTAAGTGTTTTGCTCAAGGACACCTCAACATGCTATATGCAGGACCGGGGATCGGACCTGCAACCTTCCGATTGCCAGGCGAACGCTCTACCCACTGAGCTATGCCGCCCCATCTGGTAACGTTGGCGAGCGTACTCCAACGTGAATTATGCCTCTCTATGACCGCTGACACGCTGTTAAAAAAAATGTTCTCCGCGTGTTTTTCCTTTAAGGGATTCCATCTCCAAATATTCCTCCGTTATCTTGAAATTCTCATTAATCCCTCCGATTAAAATTAAAAGCTGAGCGGTGTCCTTTATATCATTGCTTTTGTCCAGTGCCAAAGAATATAATGTAAATGACCCAGCTTTTTTGTCTAGCTTGCTAGTTAAGTGTTGGTCAATTACTTCAATACGGTGAATCACTGACCTGCGTGATAAGCTATTTTTTCTCATTTGTTCTTGCTCTCAGGACATAAAATACTTGCTGTCTCTATCATACACTCTTTAAGAAACCCCCCTTCGGAGAAAGGCTGCTGGCTTTTGCTAGTTTGAATGCCAGTGAATAACGTGCCTTCGTGCTTGCTTCTTGGATGTAAGTTGCTTCAATAAAGGTGTTTTGCTGAGCATGCAAGCTAGCTACCAACCTGTCAGCGGTGGCCATACGTTCCGGTGTTGAAAGGTTGCTAGCGTAATTAGCAGGCTTGGTGGAAAAGTGACGGCTGATGTTACATCCGTCCATCCAGCCATCGTCAACCGCTTATCCGGTGTTGGGTCGCCGAGGTGGCAGATTTCAGTCGGGACCTCCAAGCTTTCCTTTCAATCATAAGTTCACCAAATTGCAAACTCTCTCTTCCATGACTATGCCTGGAGATCCTGTCCGTGGGGATCACACATAGGATAGTTGATAAGGAGCAACCCTGGTGGAGACCAACCCCTACTGGGAAAGAGTCTGACTTACTACCCAGAACACAACTCTCACTTTGGGCATAGAGAGATTGGATGGCCCTGAGTAGTGACCCTCTTATCTTATACTCCCTAAGAACTTCCCACAATATATCCCGGGGGACTCGGTCATAAGCCTTCTCCAGATCTACAAAACACATGTAGACTGGATGGGCATACTCCCAGGCCCCCTCCAGGATCCTTGCAAGCGTAAAGAGCTGGTCTGTTGTTCCACGACCAGGACGGAATCCACATTGTTCCTCCTCAATCTGTGGTTCGACTATTGGCCTGACTCTCCTTTCCAGCACCTTAGAGTAGACCTTTCCAGGGAGGCTGAGTAATGTGATGCCTCTGTAATTACCACAC
>OMLC01042243.1:4121-14514 GCA_900302585.1 Regalecus glesne
ACAAAAAATCAATGTTATAGAATTTATTTCTAAAATAGGGACAAACTGTAAACAAGCATAATAATTCATTCTCATATTTACACATGGGGGTGGCATGGCTCAGTGGGTAGAGTGGTTTTCTTGCAAACAGAAGGTTACAGGATCGATCCCCGGTCCTACAAAAAGCATGTCGAGGTGTCCTTAAGCAAGACACTGAACCCCATAACTGTTCCCTGAAAGCCATTTGTTGGCAGCTCACTCCGCCTATACAATAGGGTGGGTTAAATTGCAGAGAAATCCAATTTCCCCTTGCAGGACTGATAAGGGAATCCTTTTTTTAAGTTTTATTTATAAAGACGTCCATTTCACATGTCAAGAGTAGTCCCCATGTTGTGGGGGTGGACTCAGACCTAGATGGTGTATTGGGGATTAAGGCCAGATCCCCTTCCTGATACTCTTTGAGTTCAAACCCACATCTGACTTGTCAGTTCTTGGAGCGTGAACTGAATTAATATGGCCCTCTAAAGTGCTATACTTACATAGCACTTTTAAAAACACAGTTACAAAATGCTTGACATACAATCAAGAAAATTAACAGTAAAGTGACAGCAACTATCCGACCATAAATAAAAGTAGCTTACAAAAAGGTCTGCCTGCCTGTATGTGTCAATCATTCCTGCCAATACCAACACATTTCTTTCCAAGATATGAATACAGAGGAAATAGTTTCATATCAAGTTTGCAATATCTAAAATCTATTAACTCGTCATTCAGTCTCATATCCTCGTTCCCTTCAGTTTTTCTAACTTACATTGCTAATCATTCAACTCATCCAGCACTATTTACTTAATCTACTTGGGGGCTGCAGTGGCTCTGAGGTAGGATGCTCCTCCCAATTGGGCATTGCGGATTTTATCACACCACGGGACTTCAGGGAAAGGCATACAGCCTTAATTCCCCATGCTCAGTAAATGTGAGAAATATGCTGTAAAGCGCTTTGAGTGGTCAATAGACTAGAAAAGCACTATATGAAAATGAGTCAATTGACCATTTATTGTTATTATTATCATTCTAACCTGAAAAGGGGCAGCTCAGTGATAGAGCACACAGTTAGGTAACTGATAAACCAGATTAACTAATCATGACAATAAAAATGGGTCCCTCCTTATCCAGTTGTGAAAAGAGAAAAATTACTTTTAATTGATCCCATGGGGAGCAGTGGGCAGCTACTATGCAGCAGTATAGTTCAGTCCAGTTCTTCCAGCCATGCCTCAGTCAGGGGCAGACAGGACTATTAAACTATGCATTTATTTTAGTTGTAGTAGGGCTAGGGGTTATCTTACCCTCTCTCTCTCCTGCAGAGTAACTTCCTGAAGGGAACCCACCAACCCAGCAGCCCCGTCTGAGGACCAGAGCTCAGAAGCTGGCTGTAGTTGTCGGAGTTGCAGACTGAAGGCGTTGGGATGGTTCCTGCAGTGCTCACGGCCAAATGGGACAAACGACTGCAATTCCCCTGCGGCAATCATCGTGGCTGTCTCTTCATACACGACTTCCGACATGAGTCCCAGATATCAGCATTATTTCTAGGGTAAAAGAGAAAGAATGAGACTGGCTTAGTATCACAAGTGTAGATTATTGTGTATTTTAATGTAGTTTTGTAAACCAACTAGAGCTAAAAACCCACAAGCAGGAAAGCAGTTAAGGTGGTGAATGAATTTAACTGGATGAAGACTAAGACAGAAAATGTTTACACAGCATAAATCTAAGACTAAATTTGATTGAATGAAAGATCCACACAGAAAACGTTGCCTCTTATTTTGCCTGCATATACTCAATCCTTGTGTATAAATATGCAGATTTTTATTGTGTTGTTATTGTTTATGGACTGTGAGAATCAAGAAAAAAAGTCAAATCCCATGTGTGTGCAAACCTACATGACCAATAAGTCCGATTATGATTCTGAATGTATTTTTTGAGAAACCTCAGGTGGCATGTTAAAATGAGGGTCCCCCCTTTCAGAGGAAACAGGCACATTTGATGCCAAGTAAATAAGGCAGAAAATCAAGTGACAAAATCAAAATAAACTATGAAATCCTGGATGAAAACATTTGTTAATTCTGACTAAAAAGGCTAAAAACAAATGAGAACAAATGGAGGGGACCCCAAACATGATACTCAGATTTCTTCACATAAAAACACAATCCCTTGCATTATTCATTTATATCTGGGTGTTGTTATCTAGTCGCGTCTATGGAGAGAACATGTGGTATAGCTTGATTTTGGTTCATCACTGCATCGGAGCACGGCTCTGTATATTTTTCATATATAGTATGGGGGTTATGAGAAAGCAGGTACGACTACTCACGATAAACAAGAACAATTGTTTGATTTTGACTAACTATTAGTAAGGAAATACAAATACATTTCACCAGCCAATAAAAGTGAGCAATTGAATCACCGATCAACTCCCATCCGATTAGTACATACGTATGTCACCACATATGTTGAGTGAAACGGCAAAAATATATTGCATTTAATTATCTTTTCTAGGTAACGTAGTTGATTTCCCCGCATACTATTACAAGCTTGTAGACGAATGAAAGAGCCTTCTGCGTAGATAATGTTTGACGATATACGTTAGTCTTTTAGCGCAAATGGTAACTTTCGCGACATGTCAACTAATTAATTGGATCAACTCTATCTGTGCAACACTAGCTAACTACTGCTATTGCTGACAGAGCTAGCATAATTGCTCGCTAGTTAGCCACTGTTAGCGTCAGCCGGAGATATTCAGAGACACTGGATCGCAAACCTGATAATAAGGAATAGGCTGGCTCTTGTCGCGGCGTCCTTGTCTTTTCTTCGTATAATTCCTGCTGGTATACCACGAAGTCAACAACGCCAACATAAAAAATATCAACTTGAATCGAGTCCTACACTGACTTGTCTTCTTTATTCGCTTTTCAAATGTACGCGGCCATATTTGTTGTCCCGAGATCCTCTTCCTATCACCTCAAGCCAATCAGAACGAAGAAATAGACAAACGTTGTTATTCATGTGACGTACTATAAATTACAATTACAAAATAATTATAATGTCCACACATTAAATTATGATGTTATCAAACTCCCATCCAAGCCAGAAAATATTTTCTAAACATTTTGTAAAGTATCTCGACAGGCTGCTTGTTTTCAGTTTGTCTGACTTTTTTAGAATGACAGGTAAGGGTTAACTGGTCGTGACCAATTGGATGAGCTGTTGGATAGATCAACTCAATGAAGACATTATCAGGGGATATTCGCTTCGGGAAGTAGTGACTGCTTATAATGTCAGCAAATTACAATGGCCTGGCCAGTTGCTTCACAAGGTAACAGCTCAGACACGGTTCTGTAATTGTTTGAAATTAGATAAATGAACAATTAATTTTGTAAACAATTGTGATAACTGCTTATCACTGCAACGGTGTCCAATTGAGAAAGTGCAAATCTGTCACAGTCTTCAGAGGGTAAAGGATAAAATAAAATAAAAAAATCATCAAGACCATACAGATCAAATGAGTACTAGAGTATTTGTGTCTGACAAGAACAAAAACTTCTCCGATTGCTTCGGTAATCAGAACATTACCACTTTCCTGAGTCGTATTGCTGGGACTTAACACATGCCTGTGTGCTATCAGTTGATCCATCAAAAATCATGACATATTTTCATTTCAAAAACTGGACGTTCACTGCGTAAATGGTAAGTTCACAGCAATTATATAGCACTCTTCTAGTCTACTGACCAATGAAAGCACTTTACAATGTATGCCTCACATTCACCCATTCATACATATTCATACACTAATGCCAGACTGTCATACAAGGTGCCAACATGTTCATCAAGAGCAGTAAGAGAATAAGTGTCTGCTCAAAGACACCTCAATACACTCTCTGTAGAACCCAGCAATCAAACTAGCAACTTTCTGACCAGCTCTACCTTTTTTCCCTTTTGGGGAGTTTGGCCAGATACCCTTCCTGTTGTGGGTTTGATCCTCGGAATCAAACCCACAACACCTGACTTCTCATTCCCTGACTCATGGACTCTAGCACTGAGTAACCAGGTCTCCAACACGCTCTACTTCCTGAGACGTAGAAAGAAAGAGAGGGGCTGGCAGAAATAGAGACCGAGACTGTTGCCATTTAACTCTCAACATTTTCAATCTGTCTTTCAAAACAGGTCAACTCAAACCTACGATTTTGTCATAATTATGTTTTTTATATTCCTGTTTTTATTATTTTGTTTATCAGTGGCAAAAGACGCTATAGTAGTAGTAGTAAAATAATAAGTACTTGTATTGTATAACGTCAGAAAGAGCCATATAATATGGGACTGGAATATGAAAGTGAAATTGAGAGAATAGATGTCTTCACATCTTCACAGTTCTTGCTGAACTTGATCAAACTTGATAAGTTCCCAACACTGTATCTAACTGACACACAATTCCCTGCTCTCTATCCTGTGATGCATCTTATGTTATCAACTGCAATTTCAAGCAAATCATTTCAAGGACGATACCAGGATACAACTTTGACTTGCTTCAATCTATGACTTTTTTCCAAAACTTTTTTTTACATCTCAGGAGTGGGTCTTATGAAAGCTAACTCTCTTCATGAAAAGTGTCATATGAGAGGATGGTTTAGAAACTGTAGACTTTGTTCGTTTTCGTTCCACGATGATGCACACAACAGCTACGTGTACTGCACATCTAACACTAAGAGACACGGTTTCAAGGAAATAAGGTTGTATTTCAAATTTGACAATGAGATTTAGGCAGTTGTGGACTACTTTTTTAATATGCATAGGTAAACTCGAGAAATTCAAATTTTGAACCTTTGGGCATTTGTCATAGAAGCTTCAAAACAGAAACACATACAATGCAATTCAGTAACAGACAAAAACTGCAGAGGAAAGACAAGTGCAGACATAAAGTGCATTCAAAAGTGTGCAACACCCCGTCAGTGTTAGTATTTCTATGGCAGAGTAGCTGCCTTGTTCACAGTCAAACCACAACCACACTTCATAGTCTAACCACATCCCGGTCCCCAAGAAGCCCTCCATCAAAGGAGTTAATGACTACAGGCCTGTCATTCAGATGTCTGTGGTCAGGAAGTCCTTCAAATGACTGGGGTTGGCCCACCTGGAGAATGTCCCTGGACACCCACTGGACTCCCTGTAGTTTGCCTACTGGGGGAATAGATTAGTGGATGACAGTCAACCTGGGACTAAACGTATCCTGAAACACATTAACTTCACAGCAACATATGCAAGAATCGCGCTTGTGGACTTCACCTTGGCATTCAACTCTATCATTCCAGAAACCCTCTCTTCCAAACTGTCCCAGCTTACTGCATCCCCTGCCATCCGTCAGGCTATCACCAGCTTCCTGACAGACAGGAAACAGTAGTGGAGGTCGGAGGAAGTCGCTCCTGGTATATAGACAGTCAGCACTGGTGCTCTCTAGGGATGTGGCCTCTCCCCACTGCTCTTCTGCCTCTACACTAATGACTGCTCATCTGAGGATCCAGCTGTTGGACTACTGAAGTTGGCATACAAGGGTACGGTCATCAGACTCACCCAGGATGGTGACGAGCCTCCATATAGGCGGGAGATTGAGAAGCTGGTGCCTCCGTACAGTCAGAACAACTTGGAGCTTAACATGCTCAAGAACATAGAGATGACAGTGGAGTGTAGGATGCTTATCAGATGACTTCTGATAAGTAGTTGACAGTGGATGGATGGATATAAATATACTTTTACTTATTTACTATATAATAATGAAATATATGATAAATATGTAGTATATATTTTAGTCTATATAAGTATATAATATATAAGCATCTACTACTACTACTACTACTTTCAGCTGCTCCCGTTAGGGGCCGCCCACCACACAGTGGATCATCTACTTCCATCTCTCCACTCAATCTCACCTCTCTTGCTTTGTCTCCAAACTATCCAACCTGGGCTGTCCCTCTAATATACTCGTTCCTAATCTTGTCCTTCTTCATCAGTCTAGATGTAAATCTCAGCATCTTCGAGTTTGCCACCTCCAGCTCCACCTCCTGTCTTTTTGTCAGTGCTACGGTCTCCAAACCATACAACATGGCTGGTCTCACTACCATCCTGTAAACCTTCCCTTTCACTCTTGCTGGTATCCTTCTGTCACAAATCACCCCTGATACTCTTCTCCACCCATGCATCCCATCCATCCCATGTCAAGCGCTTATCCGAAGTCGTGTTGCAGGGCTCTTCTCCCCTCATTCATTCATAATATGAGATATTCGCATAAGTTCTAAATGAGTTGGCCAAAAAAAAACGGTCTAGTTTTGACATACCTTGTTCTGCACATACTTTCCTCCAGTATTCCAGTTATTATACCATGTATTTATTTATTCTTATTCATCTTTTGAATGATATATGTAGGTATGAGAGCTGTCCAGGGTGTTTCACCACCCTTCTTTAAATGAGTGCTGAGATAGGCTCCAGCAGGGTTTGACAGATATTGAAGTATTAGAAGATGCTGTAAAGCACATTTGGCCAATAAAGTTGATTTTGATTCTTCAATAATATCTTTATGATTTGCAGGTCTCAGCTCATCTGTCCCAATGACTGGTTTTGCTGAACAGCTCCCAGTGACCAATAGCAGACTGCTGTTGTTGTACTCGAGCATCCTCCCAGGGGGCAATGTTTGTGTTTTGTGCGAATTAAGACACAAGATGCTGGGGAGAAATACAAATTCTCAGACTCACAAGACTTTTCAATGAACATTAAAGGGACAAAACTCATATCGGTCTATGAACACCAGCCTCAACAGAATAATCAGGGCTTTGAATGTGGGGAGATACTTCACATTCCTCAGAGACATGATAGTTAGATAGGAATATAGCACACACGTCAGGAAATGACAAGTCAGGCATCGCAGCTTCAACCCTCCTGTGAGGCGTCACGCAAGGCATCCGGCATTAACTCCCAATGCTCCACCTAGGTCCATGCCCCCCCCCCCCCACACACACACCCACAGTGTAGGGACTAAGCGTGACATGTCAAAATGGTCCTCAGAGAGACATAACTGTTTCACAGCTGGGGAAAACATGATCCAATCATTTGCTTTCCCCATTATTTGAGTTGATATCCTTGTAGACGTGAAGAAAATACAGACAGCCATTCAAATATGTTCTTTCTAAATGGACAAGCAGACAGACAGAATGATGGTGAGTTTTTCAGATTTTGAGAGTCATGATTGCCAACAGTAAATCTCCCAACAGAGAGGAAACTATAATCACACTGGTCCTGATGACAGCCGGACTCACATCATAGGTAGAGCTGTACTGGTTAACTACAGCAAATTATCAAAATACGTGATTACATTGCGTGTGTATACGTGTGTGTATATGCGTACGTGCGCGCGCACGTGCATGGTGTGTATGTGCATGTATGTGTGTGTGTGTGCACGTGTTGTGTGCATGTGTGTACCCACCGTTAATGAAACTTTCGAGATGTCATTGCTGTACGTAATGTCTGGCATGAGGCTGAATACAGGCCAAATGCATTTATGTGTTTAGTTAATTAAGGATGCAATGACGAGCTTTGGCCATCTAATTGGTCTGAATAGGGGGCCTCACTGCCAAACACATGTTCCATTAGAGGGACCCCATGGGACCCAAATGAAGACGTCCGTGAAGTAAAGGCAGAAAGACGGATGGGTAGAGAGACAGAAAGCAAGCGAGACGGTGAATGAGTGAGTTCGTGCGAGAGTGCGTGTGTGCCTGTGCACATG
The DNA here is from genome assembly GCA_900302585.1 of Regalecus glesne. NCBI lineage: Eukaryota > Metazoa > Chordata > Actinopteri > Lampriformes > Regalecidae > Regalecus > Regalecus glesne. Next base: position 11,917 of record OMLC01042243.1, read on the forward strand.
CGGGTTTAAAATGTGGCAGCATGGAGAATGCTATGCAAGTCTGTCGGATGAAGTGACGATGTCATATCATGTTATATATCCAATCAACATCATTTATGTCAGCTTTACGTTGGTGAACATTATCAGTATTACACGGTATTGCTTCCTCAATGTGGTTGATTTTCTACAAATCATGTGTCTCGTGAATGACTTGGTGTTTTTATATGATCTTAAAAGTTCTAACAGAACTCCAGACATAGCTTTACAAACTACTAGCATGTGTAATAATATACGCATCCCTATTTGCAACCTTTTTGACAACTGAATTTAAAAAGCAACTATTTTTAAGAACTGATGGAGCTGTTTGAATGCGAACCCTTTCCCACTGTCCTGCAATACACAGCTAAGAGAGTTTGAGGCATTGAACCCCAATGTCTGTATCTGCAAAGTGTTTATCTTTGAATACGCTTGTATGTGGTTATTTTTTTAAATCTATTTTCTTAGCCGTCTCACGCTAAGACACGTGATGATTTAGAACTGGTTATTTAGAATAAAGTTATCATACGCTATATTTTATATGACTTGGTTGAGTAAATGATTGGCCCAGCAGCACTATTAAACTCAGCTGTGGAACCTTAAAACCATTACTGCATTCCTAACACTACATTCTCTTGCTCTTTTTAGGCTTATCTTGGATTTAAGCTTCCTCAAAATTTTAATTTATTTCATTCTTGATGATCCATCAGTTGTTAACTATTTGTTTCTCTTCGGTAGGATGTTTTGTTGATCAGGCTGCCCGGTGGTGCATTGGTCAGCATTGTTACCTCAAAACAAGAAGGTCCCGGGTTCGAATCCCTTCCAAGGTCCTTTCCGTGTGAGGATTGCATGTTCTCCCCGTGTCTGTGGGGGTTTCCTCTGGGTGCTCTGGTTTCTTCCCACCATCAAAAAGACATGCAGGTTAGGGTTAATACCCCTGCCTGTGCCCCTGAGCAAGGCAATGGGAAAAAGAACTGGAGTTGGTCACCGGGTGCTGCAGCTCCTCACTGCTCCTATACAATAGGATGGATTAAATGCAGAGAACACATTTCATTGTATATTTGTAGAATGAAAAATAAATAAATAAAGCTTCTTCTGACACTAAAAGGGGGAGTGGATCGGTGGTGAAGTGTGTGCTTCGGGAACTGACGAGTTAGAGGCGCTGGCTTCAAACCCAACGAACGGTGTCAAGATGGGCTTCTGGCCTTTAGTCCCCACACTCCATCTAAGACCGTGTCCCACCCCCCACAATGTGGGGACTAATCGTAACACATAAATCGGACAAACCCCCCCCGCCTCTCTCTCTCTGATACTCAAAAACAGATCGAATGCCAATGACCGCATTATCAGAGCTGTTATAGATACTGTAGTACTGTCTTTTCAGTGCTGGGATGAAGCAGCAACAGTTAGTGAAGAGTGCATACTGCAGTAGGGGCAGAGTAGCTCAGTGGGCAGTGTCGATCAAAAGGTTGCAGGTTCAATCCTTGGTCCTGCAAAAAAGCATGTCAAGGGGTCCTTGAGCAAGACACTGAACCCCTAACGGCTCCCCGGGTGCCACATGGTGGCTGCTCACTACTCCTATACAATAGGATGGGTCAAAGGCAGAGAATTGCAAATGTCCCCTTGTGGGACTGATAGAGGTACTATTACTGTTGTTACGACTACATTATGCTGTGCTTAGTCATTACTTTGATTATCTTACACTGTAGTTCAATAGTAAACAGATTTATTCTTACATAGCACTGTAGTCATGTTATTACATTGGTATGTCCTGCACTGTTTAGGTCTGCAGTGTGTTATTGTTACGAGTTTGTTTGTCGCTGCCTAAGACAATTCCCCTCCGGGTATTAATAAAATATATTTTATGATATTCACCCAAGCTTTCCTTCCAGCGGTGTAGCTGCATTCCAACTATGTAATCTCCTCAGGTTGTTGTGAATAGCCATCAATCCCAATCCTGGGTGGCTCCAGTCAGCTTGGAGCAGAGTGATTTCTTCAGGATGTTTGGTGACTTAGCACTAGGGTATAAAGACTGAGCATAGTTAGAAAAGTAATAAGAAAGAAAAGGCTTTAGTTTAGCCAAAGTGATTTTAATGTCTCTGTTAATTGATGGTATTATCATTCAATGGGTCTTTCAATGGCAAGGTTAGCAGGGTTAGCATTTCCACAGGGCACCAGCACCTATATGTGGACATTGTGGATATGTGTAATACCTGTCTGTTAAATTGAACATGATGTCTTTATATCATCCAATTCACAGAAACACTGTTAGTCTGGTGGAGCAGCTCCCTTCCTCCCACCAGGTAATACAGGTGTTACAAAGCACAACTGAGACATCAGCCAAGGGCTTGGAGATACCACTCATACTGTCTGTCTCCCTCTTGTCCATCTCTACTACTTTCCTTCTCCATCTATCTTTCAATCTGTCTCACTCTCTGTATCCCACAATCTTTTTCTACACTATTTCTGACTCTCTCTCTTTCTCTCGGTCTAGAGTGTTCTGTCGATCTCAGTTCTAGTCATCCTATCCACTACGCTCTCCCTCTTTACGCCTTGCTCTGTCATTGTTTTTCTCCATTGCTG
>OMLC01042244.1:0-28214 GCA_900302585.1 Regalecus glesne
ATTGATTAACATCCTGTGGTTTCCAAACGTCTGCCACTCACCGTCTCCCTTGTTTATTATGATGCTATCAGCAATTAAGAAACTTGGGTGGAACAAAGAACTGAAGATTTCAACATTCCCAGCAGAGCATTGAGGTAATACGGCTACGTGGCAATAATAACAGAAACATATGGTTATATCCCTCCATGCATTGTTTATACCAGACTAATGTAATTTGAGAGGTGCAGGGAGCTGGAGCCCTGAGAAACTTTATGCATTTCAATGAAGGCTGGGATGTTGTTGAAGTATTACAGAGACAACATGGACGCACAACCACCAAATCTCAGGCTCATGTCTGTGGGCGACTTTGAGTCTCCAATTAACCCTAACATGCAGTGGATGTCTCTGAGCTATGTGAGGCAAACCCACCCACAGAACATGTGGGGCTCAGGGACGAAAGACAAGGAAATACAAGGTTTGCTTGTAAGATGGGGAACATGATGTTCGTACTCTCCTTAGATTTTTATGGGGAATATTATATTTCACGTGTTCATTTTTGTTTATTTTAATAAAAAGGTAATCCACTAAGCAACCTAGCTTCCAAACAAATGGGGCTAATTTATAGCCATACAGAACCTGGCGTGGACCATTAGCTTAGCGTGTAAAGTACCAGGGACATGCAGTCATGAAAAGTAAATAAACAAAATGTGATAAATGAAAAAAATATTTACATCTCTCTAACTGAGATTTTCTATGAATGTAATCTCAATTTGACTCCAACAATTTAAATATATTTTACAATAAAAATACGCCGAATTTGCGTATTTCCTGTTCAAATAGACGTGAGGTGAGGCAGTGATGAGCTGAGCCTCAAATCTGATCGCGCAATTCCTCACAAACTGGGTTGAGCGTGTCTCTGTTTGTCACCAATAGAGTATGAAGACTTTTGTATTTCCTCAATTTCCATGGAATTATTCATGTATTTCATGTATGTGTGCAACATATTAAGTCTTGCTGATCTGATCTAACACCGCACTGAAAAAACAGGAGGGGAGGCAAACAGTACCTCTGGCTCACTGAAGGGGGTGTGCGAGAGCCCACATGTTGATGTTCGTTCCGCTGTTGCTCTTCTTCTAAGCAGAGACGACAAGCGCCAGTTCTGCTAGCTAGAAAATCAGAAAGTCAAATTCTCTACTGCATTCCGTTTTTTTGAGTTAGTGTCTGCCATGAATATAACCTCAAATCTCTGGTATATACCGTGTATTTCTTTGACAATACTGTCAATAATGTCTAATTGAGGTATGACCATAGACGAAACCGACTAAGAAGTCACTTGACTTGGAGTGGGTGACTGTGTTGTATTTGCTGAGTCACTGACAGTAACAAACCACATTGGACGAGCTAGCATTTAATTCTCTGTAAGAGACCGGCTTTTTATTTTTGAGTGAGGCATTCATCAAACTATACATTAAGTTGTCATCGGTTAGACTTATCTTGAGCTACTGATGTGTCCAGAGAAAATGGAACCAACTCGCTAGCTGACATGCTAATTGGCTAACGAGGTGAGTGCACATTCTTCTATATATGATAGATTTTCATACTTCCCTGCGTCTATTTGATATCAAATATAGTTTTGTTTGTCTGTCAACGCCGAGAAGGCACGTCAGTGTTGTGTGGGATTTATAAGTACTGTAGCTCTCACTGTTTCTGAAGTTATATGGATCTTAAGTTCTGTTGCATCTCTTCTGGTCAAATTTGGATACTTCTCTATAAATTCTGCTGGTGAATTAGCAAGTATAATATCACGTCATGGCCATAATTTTAAGGCTCCCCAGTGTCACATACAGGTAATTAATCCAGGTAAGCAAAATATCATTGATAATATTCTCAGAGGTGCAAAATCTTACACTCAAGTAAATGTTTGAAAACCCCATTCTTAGTTTCATGAGAACTAAGAGATATTCATCTTCCAGGGCACATACACACAAACACACACAGACACATGCTCGTCTGAGGTCTGATATTCTACTTTGTCCTTGTTCCAACTTAAGATTGAGGGCGTTACATCATTTTTCATCACCTGCAGGTAGTATCAGGTTCAATAAAATCCCTGATGAAAATTGTTCAGTGCATATTTTCATGTGTTGGGTTATGAGGGAAAAAAGAGGTATAGTTTCATCCCAGTACTCAAGATATTCATTTTTTTTAATTTTCAACCGGTAGTCGATGTGAAGACACACCTTCCTTCTTCTATGCCGAACTGTTCTCACACTCCCCTACACAGCAGTAATGTGACATACTAAATAAATTAAAACGGGAGATCTGCAGCAAAATTGATATTAGCCAGATGATTGCTTTCTTTGTAATTTTGCTCATTTCAAGTCATATGATGTGTGTGTTAACTGATTTTGTTTATTGAATTGAAAAGTCAGTCAACGGACCAGGGACCCTAGGTCCCCAGGGCTCCAAAGGCTCCATATTTGAGAAAAGACAAGATACTTTACTGGCATTTGCACAGTACAAGTACATTGGAATTCTTGTATCGTTTAATTATGCTGTTCATTATGTGTTGATATAATTTGATCTAATGCAAGTATTTTCAGAAATATGCACCATTTAAAGGGAAAATTCATTAATTTTGAACCTCATCTCGGCCATCAAAAAGATGGAAAGATGGTAGGATGATGCTCAGAACAGGTCAACAGTCCATCACAGTCACCAACACTCTAGTGTGCATCTTATAACCAATTAGCATTACATAGTCATACCATGGCTCAGGCACACTGTAAAGAAAAGAGACAATCCATTAGGTTGCTCAAGCCCAATTTTACATTTTTGTCCTAAGTTTTCTTTCACATAAATTGGACCAGGCAAATCAGAGTTACTTTATGTTGCATTGCACTGAGCCCCTAATTTTATCTGGCCCTCTCAACCTTGACCATTTCTCAGCTATGGGTGGCAAAGATAATGTGTAGTCTTTAGAATTGATTCAGACAAAACAAAGAAGCAATCTGCAGGAATAAAAGAAGCAGCCTTCTCTATAATGACTACAATTTGGAAGGTGTTGCATTGGCAATGTCTGATGTACTACTGCACTGCCATTGTAACACAAGGTGGTATCATCCTTAAAGGACATTTTTGGCTTTTTTAAGAATATTGTAATAGTGTTACATTGTAAGGCAGGGCATCCAGACTGTTTAGTTCTATGTTTACCTTCGACTGCCTCTTTCCATTTCATGTTTACCGGTGGACTTGGTTTAGTAGTGACCGACTTTGACGCAGAGATGCCCACCTGCTTTTGTGTAAGCAGATGCACAAAAGTCAAGACTGAACCCCCCTGCAGAAGGGGATATGTATGGATGTAGATAGTATGTGTCATATTCTTTTGAAAGGAGTTTGAAATAATTCCTACTTGTCTCCTCTCATCCCTTCTCTCTTATTTTTCTGCCGTGCTCTATTTAGGGTTGAAAACTATTAAACCGAATAATATGGCAGAGTCTTGAAGCAGTGGCCAGACAGAGGAAAGTGAAGCCTGACTGAGCACCCTGTTGAGAGTGCTCACTCCCTCTCTCTTTAAATTCTCCTCAGGATGAAAAACGCAAAGGTGTGTGATGATGAAGTGCTCCCATTAGACAAAGCACACGGCGAGGACAACTGCAGCGGTAGGTTGTCATCTAACCCATTATTAGAAAATTATAATGAGGAATGGATTATTGTCCAGAGAAGAGACTTTGGGAAGAGCGAGAGATCAGCTGAAAAAAATGTATAACAAAAACGAGCCAAACAAAAGAAGAAAAACATACATGAAGAATTCACATAAAAAGTCAACACATAAATAATTGTACTGTTATTATTACAGTGGGGAAGTCCACAGTCCCAAAGACGAGTGAAACTTTTGTCAATTATTCATTTTCATTATCCATCCATCCGTCCATCCATCGTCAACCACTTATCCGAAATCGGGTCGCGGGGGAACTGGAGTCTATCTCCGTTCTCATTGAGCGAAAGGGGGGGTACACCCTGCATAGGTCGCCAGTCTATCACAGGGCAGAGCAGTTAGGGGAACAGTGTCTTGCTCAAGGACACCTCGACACGCTTCTCTGCAGGACCGGGGATCGAACCTGCAACCTTCCGATCACCAGGCGACCGCTCTACCCACTGAGCCATGCCGCCCCTTAAAATGTGAGGTAGAGTTGCTGGTGCTGGACTAGAACCCACAGCCTTGTGTGTAGTGCAGCTGAGTACTAACCACAGGACCACAAAGCCTGCTGCACCAAAATGAAGATGATTTATTTCATATATTTTTCAGTGGTAGAACACGTGTGTTTGGAAATGACGAGCCGGACATTGCAGCTTTGATCCCACTGCAGGGGGTCAGGAAAGGCATCCAGCCTTAACCCACCCCACTCCCTCTAGGTCTGTTTTTAACTCCACAATGTGGGGACCAGTTGTGAAACTCGAGAACAGACATTTATAATGACTATTCATTTAATTAAAAGTTGGCGTAATCTCATGATTGTCTGAGGGTCTTGATAGAGAACAAGGAATTCACCATTTGTTAAGAGCAGTGTGTATAACTGAGTGGCCCTGCCCTTAAAAACAAAGGCATGTACAATAGAAGAATGCTGTGTTGTAAATCTGAGCGGGGAGTGGAGTATATATCACAGCAGAATGTGGAACAAACACAATTTACACTGCAACTAGTAGGGGCGTGTGTATCTAGTACATTTAGTAGGATGTTCTTCACAAACCTCTACCAATAAAGTGACTCCACCTATTTACAGACATATAGTATATGTGCATATATGCAAACTAATAGATTTGATATGTCACGTGTGGGGAGGGACATGGCTCAGGAGGTAGAGCGGGTCATCTAGTAAACAGAAGGTTGGTGGTACAACCCTTAGCTCCTTCAGAAAGCGTGTTCAAGTGTCCTTGAGCAAGACACTGAACCCCTAACTGCTCATCAGGCGCTGCAGCTGCTCTCTGCTCCTATATAGTTGGATGGGTTAAATGCAATGGACAAATATCATTGTAAGAACACAATGACTAATTAAAGTGGCTTTCCTTTCCTTATAAATGCATACAATCTGTTAATGTGTCAACTATACCTACACAAACTCCCCTGGGTCATATTGATATTGCATTTTGTTGGCTCTGTTTTACTAGTCCTACTAGGCTCTAAAATTCTAGACTAAAAGTCCAATATCTACCGTCATGGTAACCTTTAGGAAAAATGTGATGGGATAACTGGTGAACACAAGGGTGTTCCTCCATCTTCCAGGAAACGAGTGCTGGGATTGGCACCCGCAGATCCTGACTTTGGATATGGTGGTTGACGATGACACGACTTGATATGTTAAGCTGGGTAAACAGTAAACTATGCAGATTTATTTCCCCCTTTTTGTTTTTTATAAATGGTACTTTCAGCCGCAACTATTTTACCATTTTTTTGAATCCATATTGTCTTTAATGTATTTCTATTCTCTAGCGGTGATCAGCCCCAATTAAATATTTTTCAGTGGGCATTGACCTGTCATATCTCTTACTATTCTCTTGTGTTGATCAGCCCCAACAAATATTCTTTAGATGGCTTTATCTGCCCTCATAGTACGTCTACTTGTACATAATCAAGTGCAAGAATAGTTTTCATTTCCCTTATCTGAATTCAGGTCACAGAAGCATGCTTGAATCTATCCCACCACTTATTGGGTGAAAGGCAAACCTAGTAACTTACACATTGGAATGTGGTTTGTTGAAAAGCTTTCGAATTATGGTCGGTTAATGGGAATTAGTTTGAATTCATGGAAATTAGACAGCTTTACCATGTTTTCTTTTGCTCTAATATTTGAGGTGCCAAAGTTTGGCACTTCAACTGCAATAACCTTGTCTAAGTGATTTTAATAAAACTCCCTAGAACCATTTTTATTGAATTTTTTTATTGATTGTTGTATAGAATTGTTAACAGAGGGTCAGCAAATGTAATGATAAATAAAACATGTTATAGTGATTAATTATTAATTATTTTGTTCAAGTTTTGGTTAATATTTTGAGATGTATATGGTATTAATGTTTAGTGAAAAGTGGGTCTAACAGTTTCTTAGGGATATTTATCCAAAACAAAGAACCTCTTAATGCATAAGAATGTGCCTCCAATATATTAAAATTATATTCAAATAGGCTCCAAGTTGTCCATTAAAAATTAGACTTAATTAGAAAAAAATATACTGAATTGGAATTTTTCTTAGAAACAAAATCCAACAACCCAATCAGATCTAGTGATCAGATGTTTTCTTTAAAATAGTGAATTCGAAAAGGCACTGCTCTCTGAGAATTTCCCAGTTACTGCACTTTACTTCTGCAAAAATGAAAGGGACACATGGGAAACAGTTCCTAATGAATGAACAAATAGCATTTACCTTTCATATCATTGCAAGTGCAAGACCTACTATGTACAAACAAAAGTAAAAACATGTGTTACCTTAGACAACTGAAGGCCCAATAATTAGCTAGCAAAACAACCTGGCTATTTTAACAGCCAGCCTGCCTTAATTGCTAGCTTATAAAAAGCTTATTGCTTTCATTGCATTTCTTTTTTTTAATTATGTTTGGACTAATATATGGAGAGAATCAGTCTTATTCCAAATAATGATTTTTATCTACAATATTTCAGTCATTAGCTATCATTCTTTAACGAAACATCTACTAGGCTTTGTTCACGCTTGAGGTCTTTTCCATATTCTGCCCTCTTTAGATCTACTTTTAAAAGTGACCCATACCCAGTTTCTGTGCTTTATACCATAATATGAAACAACCCACATGCGTAAGCCTACTTGAGGGTTTGGTCACTGATGTGGAGGTAAAGAAATACATGTGTGCACCCTGTCACTTAAAACACTATGAGAGTGTAAAAGGGATCTGAATCGACCTGAAAATTTCCGTCTAAGTGGTTATATAAGATTCACATTGGTATATGACATCAGATTACCGAGGAACTTTTCTCCATGTATGAATGTGATAAGAAAAATATCTGAAAATATCCCTCCATATCCATTGACCTATTTTTCTGACTCACATGGTCATAATCTGCACCACGTATACAAAGAAAACTGAATTGTGTCACTTTTACAAGGCGTCTAAACATAGGGTATGTCATGATTCCACTTGAAATTGACCAATAATTCTAGCTATTACATTGCTCTTCATCACAAAACAACAGAATGTGATGGAAAACCAACGCAGACTTCAGCAGCTAGTTTTTTTTCTGCTTTTGTTGCTGACAGTATTTCTGGAGCTTTGAAAGTGGGATGGAAAAAAATGCTAAATAATCCATCCTGCAAATATTATGGCAGTTTGAAAAGGAAAACGTACAGAAATAATCTTCAGTTACAGCACTTGACCTTTTTAGACCAGAATATGACAAACATCCTTATAATGCACCATTCCTTCAAACGCATTTATATTACATCAGAAGTTCAGGGAGTCTCCTCAAAATACTGTGTGACCTGGTTGGGTTGTCAGTGACTTGTTTAGGAGCAACATTACATAAACAATACAAACAGAACCACATATTCTACATTATGCCATTTCCATCATGAGAACATTTCATATCAAACTAGCAAACAGGAATAGAGACCCTACTGTGTCCTCTTTAAAATTGCTGTTGCAACAGCGTCCCCCCATGTCTACAACTACCACATCATATTGTGTCCTGTTGGGTGAAGACACAAGCACAGCTATGGGTCATTACAACGTATGCTCAAGATCAAACCATGTGTTGTACTCACACCATATACAAGATGTACCTGGAGTGTATGTACATTCACACCGAGTGAGGCAGAACATACTTAATTTATTTTCTCTTCCTTCTTACCTATTATCCCAACACAACTCAGGGTTTTCCATTGACTCTGTTAGTAGTAGTAGTGTTCTTGTTGCGGGCCAACCAGGAAGAAAGGAGATTACGTGGCCTGACAGGCTGGGCAAGGGTCTGCGCGAGGCGAACCATCCGAGGCGAACGCCATACCTTAATTGTAGAGTCATCACTGGCAGACAAAAGGAGTTCCTGGTCAGCGGGGCTGAAGGCCACAGAGTTGACTACATCATCATGCGCCAGACGTGCCAGACAGATGTTGTAGTGTCGGTCCCAAATATAGCCACGTTTGTCCTCCGCACCACTAGGTAAGGAAAGAACTCAGTCATATATTCACTTTGACATATCTTTTATTTAATTTAGATTCTCCTATCAGTCCAAAAAGGGGACATTTGCAATTCTTTGCATTTTAACCCAGTCTTTTAATGAGACGTTCTTCCTCTACTTAAAGGGAGCTTGCCTCTATATTCAGTCTATTTGTTTTCTCCTTGCTCATTTTTGAATCCAAATTTGATCCACACGTTGTATTCAACGTTAAGAGAGGTGGCGGATATGAAAAGTCTATATGCAGCAGTTAAAATGGCAGGTTTTTGTAAGCTTGACAAGATGAAACCAAGATAAATCCCATCAGAACTCTATCCACTTCTCCTGAGTCCTTTTATGGGTAAGATTATTGGGTAACTGTGGACCATCTTGGTATAGCTTGACTTGGTAATATTTTTTGCATTATTTAGATCAATCACATTGAGAGGGCATCTCATGGGCACAGCCCTCTTCTGTTCTGGCATGATTTAGCTTTCTTTTTTTCATCACAAAAACCTGCATTTTAAGAGAGGTGTGTAGTTTTTTAATATCCAAAATAGATAGCTAGATAGATAACTGAATGGATGGATAGATGTATCGAGAAAGATGGATGGATGAATTAATTAATAGATACATTGAGCTTGTATTGTAAAAGGCAAAATAATATGTGTTGTTGATATTACAGAACAAGGGGTTATATGTAAGATGTTTATGCTGACCAACCTGGCAACAAAGTCTCTACTGACATCCAGAAAGATAAAGAAGCACTCATCATTGGGTGTGAAGGCTCGGTGGGCACGGAGGCTCCTCCTCTCCTCTCTAAGACTCTTCAGGTCGATGACATGTAAATCGATTTCCTCAGCAATAGGGGGTGGAGACATAGGGTCAGAGATCACGCATCCTGCTGGCCAAGCTCGGCTATTTACATAAAGGTACCTGATCCATGATGGATAAGGAGAGAAATAGGTCATAGCATTCAAACATTTAAAAAAAAAACTATGAAGAATATTTATGCCTTTAATCCTAATTTTTGGCCTTTTTCACAATTAGTTATAATTTTGCTTTACCCGCCCTTAATTTTGGGGCGGGTAAAGCAAATACAGGACCTTCACTGGACAACTGTACAATAGTATTTTACTGGGCAATGGAACACAAGTGTCAGATACATTTAAAAAAGTAAGATTCAGTTACCTAAACCCTCCAGGAGTTAAAACAAAGTGCAAATGACCCAAAATGTCCAATATTATCAATGGTAGATTTGTATCATGTACACAGTCTGGGGCACAAGTTTTTATTTTTCATTTTATTGAAAGGAAGGATTTAAGGCTAATATTCAGATGCCCCGTTAAATGGCATGGTAAAGCCAAGTCTAGCTTTGTGCCAATGTTGTGGGGATTAAGGCTGTATGCCCTTCCTGACACCCCACAGTAGGTTTGAACCTGCAGCCTCTGGCTCATTAGTTCTTGAAGCACACACTCCAGCCTTGAATTAGAGCGGCTCCCTTACGTATAAAATAGATAGGTTAATACTTTGTATTTCTCTACAAGTATCCAAGGCTAATGTGTTGTATTTTCTTAAAGTTAGACTACAGAGGGCATCTTAATATCCAGCCACTGTATCCATTACTGTGTTCAAGAATCAGTTTCAACAGCTTACCTGTGGTCTGGAGAAAGGCCCATTCCAATGATGTGGCCGTGGATGTCAATCACATGGTCTAGGGAATCAAAGAACTCCTCTGAACTCCGCTCCTCCCCCAGGACAGGTCCACAAGTGGTCATCTGGTAAGGCATGATTCTTTTTATACCTGGACGGGCAAATAGACAGTGGCACAAATATACACAGTTTTATATTTTTGGGACAGGGGTGTCGAGAAAGATACCATCATATAGTATAACAGTGGAATCCAACTCATGGTGGGGACAATAAGATTTCAGACTGCATTTGAGAAAAAAATAAAGGAAAAAAAAACATCATTCACCATTCCATTGAACAAAAACAGATGCCCAAACATCCTTGTGGCTTCTTGGAATGATATTTATTGATAACTATTATTTTACATTCGAGGCATATACGTACATATGTAGTTGAGTTTTATTATTTTTTAACATATTATACCTATCTGATGAGGAGAGTAGGTAAGGCTGCCAGTAGTGAATAGCAGATAAGTCTTGTCTTCTGCCTCTCCTGGTGCTGCAGGATTTATGAGACTGAGGTCAGGGGGCTTAGTGTGGGCATTGCCTATCATCCGGGCCACTGTGGCCTCAATTTTTGCCTCCCTTGCCCCGACAGTTTGACGGCCCTACCAGAAAAGAGAAGGATAGAAAAAAACAAATGAATGAATGATTGGTTGAGGAGTGAGGACAAGAGCAAATACTCAAGGGACCAAAGATATTTTCTGATTAACAATGTAATCTCATCATTCTAGGAGCAGCATAGCTCAGTGGGTAGAGTGGTTGTCTGGCTGTCTGGCGAATGGAAGGTTGCAGGTTCAATCCTTGGTCCTGCAGAAAGCATGTCAAGGTATCCTTCAGCAAGACACTGAACCCCTAATGGTTCCCTGGGCACCATATGGTGGCTGCTCACTGCTCCTATTCAATAAGATGGGTCAAATGCAGAGAACCCCCTGTGGCACTGATAAGGGAAAATCTATTTATCTATTTATTAATTCATGAGGATATACAGTGAAGTGGTTTGAGTGGTCGCTAGACTAAAAAGGTGCTATATAGAAGTGAATCCATTTACCATTTCAATAAATGTAATCAATTTCAGTTAATCAATTTCTCACCTATGTTGAACAAAAGTAAACCATAGATTGAGATACTTCATAGCTAACCCGTATAACATGCTCCAGGCCTGAGGAAGTGGGCTGAGGGAGGCGAGCAGTAGAGAAGCTATTCAGCTTCTTCTCTCTCTGATGTTCCTCCTCTTCTTCCTCCTCCTCTTCCTCCTCACTGTCAGTAGTGCCAAGGTCAAAAAGTAAAGGCTGATGCTGCTCCCCCTGCTGTTTGAGAGTCTGAGCCCGGGCCTGCAATTGAGCCTCGTAGTCCAGCAATAAGTCTGGGTTGTCATGGCGCCGACAGTGAGCCACCATCACTGTGCGGATGGTGCTGGCATTGATGTTCTGTATCTTGAAGAGGCGCTTGACAACATTAACATTTTCTGATTCAATGTCCTGGTTAACAAATGGAAAAGGACGACAAGAAAAATAAAGACATGTTAATAAACATAAAAAAGAGTAAATTAGTGTGTGCACTTTGGGAACTGGGAAGTGTCCTTGAGCAAGACACTGTTCCCCTAACTGCTCTGCCCTGTGATAGACTGGCAACCTATACAGGGTGTACCCCGCCTTTCACCCAATGAGAACGGAGATAGGCTCCAGTTCCCCTGCGACCCGATTTTGGATAAGCGGTTGACGATGGATGGATGGATGGACTTTGGGAACTGATGAGCCAGAGGCAACAAGTTCAAACCCACAACAGAGTGTAAGGATAGGCATATGGCCTTAATCCCCCTACCTCCATCTATGTCTATGACCATTCCCACAACATGGGGTGGTAGACACCAGGAGGGAGTTGTTTTTAGCGCTGGAGAACATTAGGCTTTGAAAATTGAGCTATGTGTTTTTTATGTAGAGAGACTGGAACTTCAGCACCATTAGCATGATCATTAGAAATCCCACTGTCAATTGAGATGACCAATACAACAGTAAAAGTATTGAGTTTTGGTCTTTGCCTTTAAGTGTGGAGCTAGTCTACTGTGACTCACCTGGAAGGCTTTATTAAGCCACAGCACAGAGCATGAGGTCATGTTGCCTATCCAGTGTAGATTTCCAGAGATCAGATGTGTCTCATTCAGCCAACAGCCAAACACATCATATGGTTTGTTTCGGACACGTGATAAGAGGGTGTAGTTGTCTGTAGCAAACAGCATGGGATGGGGTGGGTGGAAGAAACAGAGACACACAGACAGTGATGAAATACAATTACTGGTGCATTTCATCCCTTCTTTCCCCTACCTTTCCTGTCTCTTTCTAAACTATCCTATCAGATAACAGTGGAAAAATGGCGACAAAAAAACTTCAAAAATACTTTTAAAATGGAGTACAGAAAATTTGGTAGACAGAAAATATAGGAAAAGGCACACATAATTTATAACCGTGTGCTTGTGTTACTGTGCATCTGTCAGTTGTATACCACTGCATTTATATGTGAGTGCTATTAGTCTTTGATAGGTGAGTATTTATGTCTTGTTATTTACCAAGGCTGATGACAGCAATTTCTCCAGAAGAGGATTGATGTGGGCCTAGGTAGACCCCCGACACCAGTAGAAGACTGTCATCTGCGTTGAACTGAGAGAACTGAGTGTAGCCCCAGTTGAAGTTACGCATGCTAGAGCTATGCACCAATGAAATGGTACCATCTGGCCGTTCTGTGTCCCACAGCTGATAAAAAATGCCAAAGAGAGGAGTTGTGAAGAAGGATAAAAAAACAAGTGAGTGATGTTGTGGAGTTTGAGGTTAAGCAATAGGGGACAGAAAAAAGCCAGAATCAATATTTATTTCATATCTCAAAATAAAACCTTTGTGCCATTTGTAAAAGGACAAAGTAGTCCATCTTCAAACTAGACTAGCCATGAATCATTGGTTTCCATTTGGCAGAAATGAATGACTGCTACCTTGACAGTGCAGTCTTTGGAGCAAGAGGAAAAACGATGGCCCTTGTGGGAGAAAGCGAGGTGGAGGACTTGGTCATGGTGCTCTCTCAGAGTCTGAACCTCCACACAGGGGATACAGTCGAAGAGACGCTTAAACTCTCTGTACCAAGAAACAGCCGCTGCAGAAAGACAGATATTGAGGAGCTTAGATATTTACAAGTCTGTTAAATCATCCTGGTTAACATGTCAGTGACATAGTTATGTACAAAGGGCAGGTAGCAATGAGTTAGAAAACTCTTGAAATATACTGTATCCAACATCAGAGCCTGCTATGTTTTACACAATTCATTAATTGCTCACTAACTTAAGTTACAATGAAGTTTACCAGGATGTCGGGGTACAGAGCGTGGAATGCGGTAGTATCTGTAGAACAGCTCCCTCCACAGGAACTCATCTCTGGAGACAGCCAGCCACTGTTTGCAGGTCAGACCAGCACTTATCACTGAGTCATAAGGTAGACAAAGAAAGATCTCCAACACCAAGCTGTCCGGCAAGGCTCGGCCACACTCCATTCTGACATCCTGAGGAACACATACAGTCACGTAACTTGAGCAGTTTGATGGGGGTATTTTTACATCAATACTAACTGAATAAACATCCTATTAACATTATAAAAAATAAATTATATTGTTATTATAAACAAAACAGTACCATGATCAGTTTATTGGCCATGTGGATTTTCAAATACATATAATTTTACTCTGGTCTCATGCCTCTCATGGGTACTTCACATGGAATGACAACAAAACAATCTTCAGATATACAAGACATTTATTGAGGTAGTAAATATTAAGCCACACCCCTTAAGACAAGTTAGTATTAATTTTCATTACGTTAGACATTGTAATGAAACATACTTATTCCCACAAAAGAAATAAAAACCAAATAACCCTGTGAGACCCATGAAAGAAGTCAAATTCCATGTATGTGAAAACCCACATGGCCAATAAACTGACTCTGATTCTATTAAATCTCAAACCTGAACAACTATATTTCTGACCTCTGCATCCACAAATAACCCAACCCAGCCCCCTGCTAGTGGTTCTAATTTCAGTTATGGCCTATCAGCTGCACAACGCCACATTCAAGCTCGGAACAACTGCAGCTGAACTGCATTCTCACTTTACATTTCGACTGAGGGATTTAAATATTAGCTTTGATACTTTGCTTGACACCGTGCCCAAAAATCCTTCAATTTTGTATTTTAACTCTCGTCTTGTCTATTGCTGCTAGTGTCTGAGTCACCTAACATAACTTCATTAGATGCCTACAATTACAATGAAGTTTTTCAATCTCAGATGGGACCCAGACATCACATGAAATCTAATCATATTTAAGGTCCATAATGGTGAAGGCAATGCTTTTTTCCTAAGACAGATGACGATGAAACCTGATCTCCATGTTGGACGTAAAAAGCTTGTGGAAGTGTCCTTGTGCAAGACATTGAACTTAACTGAATCCTAACTGGCTGTAACAACAGATGAAGATAAACCTGGCGGCTAAATCTGGCACATTTTCATCGTAAATGCATTACCCATATATCTTGATGCATGCTCAATAATCCAGGTAGGTATTCACCTCTTTTTGTGATAACCCATATAATAGTATTCTACTCTATACTCAACTCTAAATGAAAGCTACCATAACTGTAGCCAAATATCAACATTTACTTGATTATCAGCCGACTGTTTGGTCTGACGCCCGATTTGGACTCAATCTTAATTATAGGTACTCTAACAGCAATTCAAAAGTTTCTGTATTTAACTTAAGTTTACTAACTGCGAAGTTGAGATATTTCTTCATCGTTGTCTTCCTGGCCAGAGAAATGAGACAGCCATCGTCTTCAAGTTATGGACGATGCCCCTAACATCAAAAGCAACCTGTCAACCTAAACTCTCTAAGTTATTTATCAAGCGAAATAAGCGTGGAAACTACTTCTATATTTTTAGTACGATGTCAGATTGTAGCTTGGCCAAATGGCAAAGTATGTAAGCAAAAGTCAACTTGCCCAGTTAGCGTCAGTTAGCTCGCTATCTCACATTCACCAACAGCTTGACGAGATTTGGTTTAGTGAAGTACTACATCACACTAAGACGCCGTGACCATTTTACTGAAGCAATTTAAGCAGTTGTGACCTGTTTAATATGAAACGAGACCAACCTGCTTAGTTCAGAGTGCTTCAGAGAAAAAACAAAGCGGCTAGCTAGCACTTTGGGCTAGCCACCAGATGTGACAACAACCCAACGACAAGGAAGAGACGAGACTCAATGAGCAGACGTCGGGGGCGTCATTCAAGGCAAACTCAATAGACCCCAGAGTCAATAGATCATTAACTCAATAGATCCCAGACTCAATAGATTCCAAACTCAATAGATCCCTGATTAAATAGATCATACATTCAAGGGATCACGAACTCAATAGAGCCCTGACTCCATAAATCCCTGACTGCCATTTTTGTTCTTGCATATCTTAAATGAGGTGCACAGCAGACTCTTTTGTCAAGTATCACACCCAGAAATCTATTTTCATATTTCTTTCAGTATTTATTTTCTCAAATATAAAAATAGTGTTATTTAATCACTAACTAACTATTGTATTTTGTACATTATATTGCTTATACTCTTTTGTATTTACTGTTTAAGATGCACCACCGCAGGGTGTCAGGATAGAGCCACCATTATCGCGCTCACCGGTGCGACGACGTGAGGTGCCCATACGTCATCAGACGCAGACGACATCTACGTTTACAGCGAATCACATCCGAGCCTAGAGACCTCGGCCAAGATGGCGCTGGGACGAGACGTCGGGGAGAGAACTTGCTGCCTTAGCGTCACTACAAACAAACAGCGTCGTCGCGAAGATCTTACAAACTGATCGTTCGATAGCGCTTGTAAGTCGGTCGACCGTGAGCTGGTTACGGGGACGCTACGTTGCTGTGCTTGACTGCGTTGCCAATCTCGGAGGCTTTGTTTTCGGGGTAGGCAACCCTTGCTCATCGGGTTCAATTTGGCAAGGGAATTAGTTAGCCCGCTTAGCTTCTCTTTAGCTCCGCCGGCTACTTGGGACGCGTCTTGGTCCGTATGGATAGCTAAGTTGGAGCGGCTTTGAGGCGTCGGATGGTGGCATATTCTCCCCTAAAGTTGTTTTTCCTCGCTCGACCGGCCTTCCATGAGCCACGTGGATTAAAAGCGTTGGGAATAACATCAAGGGGCTATCGAGTCGGCATTGCGACACTGCTGTGAGTGTCCCGGTCGGAGCTATTGGCCGTCATGTATTTTCTCACAGGCTGGCCCCGGAGGCTACTCTGTCCGCTCCGGAGTGAGGAGAACCCTTCGCACATCAAGCCCAGCTCCCAGAGGTTCTACTTTGCCGTGTTATCCGAGACACAGCTCAGCATCTGGTTCGGTCGGGTAAGTAATTGCACTTACACCTTGGCACACTGTCTGAGTAACGTCGCACGGTGGTTCTGTTGTATGCAGCACATGAATCCCATTTAAAATGCTGACTCCCGAGTGCAAAGGACGGATCTGTACTGATCGTAATGGGATGCTTACCTCAAACTGTCGCTGTGTGGCTGGTATCCCCACTGAAAGTTGTCACTGTCCAATGGTTATCAACTCCGGTCCTCACATACCACCCGTACTGATGGTTCTCTGCTGGATCTGGTAGCTACTACATTCACTTGCTGTGATTACATTGCTGCATTATACCACTGCACAGTTCCGCAGCGTTATTGTGGATGAAAGCAATGTGAGAGTATCCATATACCTTTTAATTGTGATAATTGTTGGTTTGAAATGCTTTCCCCGAAAGCTTCGTGCTGTACAGTTACTCTGCAGGATGTATAGGTGTCCTCAGATTAATGCACAGGGGGTACATTTAAAGACATGTCTCGTCAGATCCTGAGTGGTACAAATGGGGGACCTATCTGTCATCAGTTAGCTTAACCTTTGGCACAGTGTTACTCCAGATGCCTCATGCTTACCTCATCGGGTCATTTTGTCTTTATCTTATGTTTCTTATTGTGGGTACAGAGCTAGATAAAGTGTTCAGTTTAAATTGTCTCTTTACTCATTTTGATTTTATTGTCCTTGTGTTGCCTGTTTTTAGTTGTCTTAGTATATGTTATCTGTGTTGCACCTGATGTCTATAGTTGAAGGGGATGCTGTAGCTCAGTGGTAGAGAAGCTTGGCATCAACCTATCAAAGCACTGGGTTCCTTCAGAAGAGCCTCACTGCAGTTATTGGCATCATCAAGCACATATTCACCTAGGTTGATTGAGCTTTGAATGTTTTGGTCCATGTCCACTCACACCACATGGGAACTAAATAGACTTTTCATTGGGCTTTGAATCAAGATCTATTTCTTGTAAGAGCTGTTGAGTTTCTGCCAGACATGCTATGTGCTTGTTCCCTTCAGTGTTTGACTTGCTACAAACTTGTCAGTCCAAGGTCTCTTGTGAAAAGATAGACAAGTCTACACTTCTCATCGGTGTGGACGGATGTAGTGAACCCTAACCCTTTATGTTTACATAATGATCATCCTCAACCCTCAACACCCCAGTTGCTCAACTGCACTTTTCACAATAAAATGTCAAAACTCAGATGAAATTTTTCGGAGAATGCTGCTTAAGTAACAAATGTAGCTCTCTAGTTTCAGAATATGGCATTTAATTAATTACACAGCTTGTGTATTTTCATTGTATAGTAACAATGACACAGAGTCATTGTGTATTCCAAAAGACAATGTAAATCACTGCTCCGCTTCCCCTCTTTCTTCTTTAAGAAGCAAGCCTGCCAAGGAGGACCAGAGGGCTGCTCAGGAAAGGGCTCAGGAATGTGCATAGGAATGGCTAGTTGCAAACTGTGAATCTTAAACCATTGCCCTCTGACCAGATTTCCCCCCCATCAGGAAAAAAAAGGAAACTACCAGTCTAGCTTACTTTACTGTGTGTTCCCCTGCGGTATTGTAAAAAGTTATATATGACAATTCTAGCTCCAAAGCTAAAATTGAGATTCCAGCCTAGACGATGCAATGAGTAAATGGCACAGAGCAAGTGAGAGTTGACACTGAAACTAGATGGCAGCTGGTTTCTGAACAAAAAGCAAATCCTCTTTACAAATAATCATACAAGTTGTGTGTGCTCTTAAGCAGAATATGGTTAGCGAAGGCTGGGGTTGTCAAAATGCATAACAGCCATCTCCTCCTACGATACCAAAACAGCAACATTTCATGTAAGCCTACACGTAATGATAGCCCACACATACCCCTTTAAATGGTAAATGGATTGATTTTTATATTGGGCTTTTCTAGTCTAGCGACCACTCAAATTGCTTTACAGTATATGCCTCGCATCTACCGAGCTTGGGGATTAGGCCCGTATGCCCTTTTCTTGATGCCCCGGAGTGGGATCAAACCCACTACACCCAACTTGGAGGTGCGTGCTCTGCCGCTGAGCCACCGCGACCCCCATTGTTAACAGTCACTTCAGAACCATGGACAGTGAACAGCAATCATTGCATTTTGGGAACCCACCATCACAAACAAGCAATATTGTTAACAAATGACATTAGATTGGCATAGCACCATATCAAATATGTATGTAATGTTAAACGTACATTATGACCGTTGAGTTAATAAAGATACAGGTTGACCGGTGTTTCTGCTCACAGTCTCTTTCCCCAAATAAACTTAACATATGTATACAAAACAGCAGCAGCAGCCAGAATGACATTAGTTGCACAGCAGCCTGTTAGACTTGAAATAACATTCTAAGTTAAGCTCTGGTGTTGGCCTTCCTTTGCCATTTAACTCCAACTCTTGATTAAAAATTAATCTCGGAAACAGTGCGAGGCCTGTTTTACATGTCACGATTAGTCCTTTCTCAGGAATCCATTTCTCAGTAAGAGCAACCTATGACCTTATGAAGGTTTGGGAGGAGGTTCCCGAGGTGCAGTCTACCACTGAGCTATCATGGTTGCACATATATAGGAAGTTGAATAAGGTCAAGTCCGACAAGCACAATGAATAAAAAAAATTAAAAATCCTCAACTCTGTCCCTTCCCACACCATTAACAGTGTTCCTTAAGTTCCTGAGATACCACACTGGTAGTATGTGACTTCATCAGAAATGCTGAAGGTAGATGTTGAGAGAAGTTAAACCATAAGCCTCTTCAAATGTGGGTTGTGACTCCCCTGTGTCTCTTCAAGCATGCCTCGGGTCACTGCCTATTGTCTTCTGACATGAGTACAACTCCTCAGGAAGAGATATTTTTTCTTTTCCTGTCAGCAAACAGCTTGTTTAACAGTCCAGCTTTCCATGGCACTATAAAGTTTTCATATGTGGAGGGGACGCTGAGAGGTAGAATTACTCCTACACCAAGTCTCACATTACAGTGCAGGGTTTTGATGCATACTGCATCCTAACCTTAAACTGCATGATAAAGTACCCTGGATTCTTTGTACAGGCATGGCCAGTGATTCTATAATGTCCTTGTAATGTTTTAATATCACCATTTTAATGTCTTGCCACAAGGGGATGATCTAACTTATTTAAAAACAAAGTAGACTATGTTGATTACCCAAGATGATTTTGCAAGAGGATGATTTTGTTTGTCATATGTAATCTCCATTGTGATGCAAGAGTAAATGAATCAATGGTCAGTATGGTCAGCAAACACAAGCTCACTGCATTCCAGCATCCAGTCTTAGATGATAATTACCGCTTATCAATTTATGTTCCTTGGAAATGGGAACATGTCTTTCCTCCCTTGTAAATAGGTCAGAATCCCTCTCAAGCTGAAATTAACCCCCTTTTGTTGAAACTCGTACTTTTCCTTTTGTGGATATATTTGGTATTCTTTTACACAACAGAAATATATATGTGCACGAGCTGTAGTCTAACCTTGAACGTCAAGATGGCACATTGCCATTGACATTTACGTTGTCAGATCACACATTGTTATTCAGCTAGCTATGGTATTGCTGCTGATTTTAAAAGGAAGCCTTTAATTGGTCAGACTCGGTAACTAAATTACAAAGCCCTTCAGTCCACACACAGATGCCCCAGTTGTTATTGAGAAACCATCTTGACTGATTGAGCTATGATAGTAGAACTTGTCTTGTTCTACAACACTGTAAGTCCTTATCTCTCAAATGCAATATTTCTGGCCATGACACACAGATGAACATCAGGCTTTGGATGGATGGATGGATGGATGGATGGATGGTTGGATGGAGTTTATTAGCTAATTTCATGTGTGTGTGTGTGTTTGTGTGCATGCACGCATGTGTGCATGCAGAAAATTGAACCCAGTCCACGCTAGAGTATTTTATAATCTTATCTTAAAGTCAGCCCACGCAATCTCTGTATCCATTTCATTCTCATACATACAAGAGTACATTCATTAGTTATCTCTCAAATGTGTTGCTATATTTGTGCTGTACCGTTTCTATATCTCTGTAAGTTTAAAATATGCGCGTCTTTCTTGCCCACACCCTATTTTCCCAGCCCAGTGTTTTGATAGTCAGCTATATTGAGTCAACGAAAGCGGCAGCCCAGTTTGGGGTCTACCAGAAGGCAGAATGGAAACCAGATGACTCCATGATAGCTGTGGCGGTGAGTAAAGTGTGCCTTAACCGCGCAATCTTACTTCCTATCTTTGCTTTAGCATCATGGTAACTCATTTTAGAGAATCACTTCCTCATTTTCTACCCTTTCTCTTTTGATTTTATCATCCTCACCATGCCATTTTGCTCTTCCTCCACATAGTTAGGGTGGTTTTACTTCAGCATTTGTTGATTTTAAATCTTTTCATTGGTGTTGCTGAAGTGTTTCTTTTCATAGTTGTGCATATATAAGCATGTGTTCTCAGTTTCAGGTAAGGGTTGAGTGGGTTCAACTCCAGTTATTTAATCTCTGTGCTTTCCTCTCTTTGGACCAAGCAGGGATGTGATGCTTGTCATGTCATTATGTTTTTCTCTTGGGATTTAGTGTATTTAAGTTGAGCCTAAACCATTGCTTGTCAAGAGAAATTAAAATCTTAAGAAATTTCACAGTAGTTAGAGTATTCTAAAAGATCCATGTATAAATTTAGAGGTATTTTTCAGAGCTCAGCTTTGGAATATATTGACATTGACTCAACAGCAATAAAAAATTAATTTATATAGCACATTTCAGAAATAGGCAACATTTATGAGATGAGACAAAATAGTGACACCTTCAGTATATAAATGAGTTAAAGTAAAAGTGAGGGATGAGTAAAAGACACGAGGTTTGGGGATCAGAGTGGTTGGGAAGTGGAATGAGGAGATTAGAACTATAACTGGGAACAAGATCACGTAGGGCTTTAAGAGTAATCAACAAGATCTTGTAGGTTAAGATAGTTCTGATTTCAGTGATATGTCTTGATTGGAGAAAAGTGCCTGTGTGCATGTAGATGTATGAACCTCATGGGAACTAAGCAGCTCAATATAGTGTATCTTGCTTAAGGCATTTTAGATCTAATCAAATGAATCAGCTACTCTTAATTCACCCTACATCACTCTGTTAGCATGTTGTTAGTCAGAAAGTGTTATTGAGAACGAGGGCTACTTGTTTAGAAATCATCAGGATAGGCGAGAGTCCACAGATTTTCCTCGAGGCCATTCTGCTTACACATTAGCTCCTGTCAGGGGTCATGACAACAACGATGAGTCTGCTCTTAGAGGGATTAAACAGTAGCTCTAGAAGTTCCCTAGAAATACGAGAGCCCTGGAAAAAATACCAATGGAAATGAAAACGAAATAATTTACTAAAACATATCCAGTGGGTGCTGTGACGTAGCAGATATATGCTGCTACTACTATTATTTTTGGCCTCTCCAGTTAGGTGTCACCACAGTGGATCATCCATCTCTATTTCTTCCTCTGTCCTCTCCATCTTCCTCTGTCACACCCGCCACCTGCATGTCCTCCCTCACCACATCATAAACCTCCTCTTTGGTCTTCCTCTTCTCCTCTTGCCTGGCAGCTCCATATTCAGCATCCTTAGCCCAGTATACCAGCATCTTTCCTCCACACAAATCCAAACCATCTCAGTCTGGCCTCTCTGGCTTTGTCTCCAAACCCTCCACCCTGATCTGCTCCTCTAATACATTGGTTCCTAATCTTGTCCTTCTTCATCACTCCAAATTAAAATTTCAGCATCTTCCACTCCTCCAGCTCCACCTCCTGTATTTTTGTCAGTGCTACTGTCTCCAAGCCATATAACATAGCTGGTCTCACCACCATCTTGTAATGCTTCTCTAAAACTCTTGCTGGTACTCGTCTGTCACTCATCACCCCTGACATGTTACTTTATAAGTTCTTAAAAAGCTGCCAGGTAACTGGCCTCAGTCAATCCTCTGACTTAGCAAGTTTACATAGTTTTATTCTCTACTTTCTCATGAAGGTTTGATCTTATTTGGATAGTCAAGTTCTTTATTCTAGCATGTATATGATGTATATGTATGTATATGTATATGATTGTCCAGTATAGACGAGAAACATCTTTCCCTTCATATATTGGCAAGACCATGGCATTCCTTCTTGTTTTCTCCGTCTTCTTTTCCGCTCACTCTCCCCCTTCATCACCGCTTTTCACACTGAAACCAAAGCACACACCAATGAATGCTGTGAATTTGTCAGGGGAAGCCAGCAAACTCAGGCGCGATCCCAATGTCGACTGGCCAAACATAACAGAGAGCAGGTGCACATTGAAAATACCATAACGTAGACTCTCTCATATCCTGAGAATCATATGCATCCAATCATCCATCTGTTCATATTCATCACGTGGATTCCTAGTTCTATTCTAGACATTATGGTACAGGTTTTGGGTTGTGTGTGAGGGTGGGCTGAAACCTGAAACCTGTCTCCAGGTTTCATGCTCATGGAACTCTTAAAACCCTGATCAACTCAATTTGATATGGTCTCACTAACCCTGTTCGACTTCCCTCAGAGGTGTCTTGATAATCAGCTTGTTTCCTCTTGGTTCTTTCTGTTTTGGTATTATTTCTTTGCTTCCTGTAAATCAGGCCTGATGGCTTTTTCACAGTGAGAAAGCCCACATCCTCAGAGAGAACTTCTTGCCAAAAGATTCAAGTCGTACTGCTTGAGAAGAAGCAGATTAAATGAGTTGTAACCAAATCCATTTTATTTTTCAGTGTGGAAATGAGAAAGATAAATATTAGCCAAAGTCCATATCAGAGAGGAAAAGTTTAAGTAACAGGTTTTGTGAAAGTAGACAACGAGGATGTCAAACAAGCCTCAGCCTGTGTTTCGGTTCGTCTTAACATGTTGCATAGGAAGTCAAGGCACACTGAGATCAGTCAACTGGCAGCCTTTAACTGCTTATAAAGTAACCTGTCAGGGTTGAGGTGTAACAGAAGAGTACCAGCAAGAGTGTTAGAGAAGGTTTACAAGATGGTGGTGAGACCAGCTATGTTATATGGCTTGGAGACAGTAGCACTGACAAAAAGACAGGAAGTGGAGCTGGAGGTGGGAGAGTTGTAGATGCTGAAATTTTAATTGGGAGTGATGAAGAAGGATAATATGAGGAACTAGTGTATTAGAGGGACAGCTCGGGTTGGACGGTTTGGAGACAAAGCAAGAGAGGGGAGATTGAGATGGTTTGGACATGTGTGGAGGAGAGATGTTGGTATACTGGGAGAAGGATGCTGAGCAATGTCAAGTTTAAGATGCACTACTTTGACTTGGACTGACCGACAAAGCGAGTATTGGTCCCATAAAAAGGTATGCTTATTGATTAAGGTCCATCTGATAGCAAAGAATCCCCCTCTGTCAAGTCTGCTTTTATTCTCTGAAACAGTGGCAGAAGACACAGACATAGTTGTTTCTACTATATTTCTGCCCATTGCATGCTCTGTAATTACTTCTTTACATGTAGCATTTTTTTCTGGAATTGAGTGAAATGGCCGTGGTTCTCACCAACGTCTACCTTTAGTATGATTTCAATCTTATCTCATTGAACTGAATGAGCCAACCTGCCAGCTAGACATAGCTATAAATGCAAAGTTTTATTCAGCACTGTCTCATATCTCTCTCTATCTCTCTCTCTCTCTATCACACACACACACACACACAGAGTAAACATGAGCTGTTTTTCATGAAAATCCCAAAAAGGATTTACATTCCAGAGGCACAGCATGAGATCAGTATGAGCTTGGTTCGACCTTTTTTCGACATTGTAGTGGACTTCTGGGAGTCTTCTGGTATGTCTCTATTTGTGATTCTACTCTCAGAATCTTCAATGATATTTGCTAGGTGGGTTTGCTTGTTTTTATTATATCAGGATTGTATTTATTTATGTATCTATTATCTGCTTGCTTAGTCTGGGGGGCTCCGGTAGCTCAGTGCTAGAGTGGTGTGCTATAGGAACTGATGAGACGGATGCTGCCAGTTCAAACCCACAGCAGGGCATCAGGAACACCATCTGACCTTAATCCCCCAAACTCTCTCTAAATCTGTGTCCACCCCCACAACGTCGGGGTTAATTGTGACGCATAAAATGGATCTCTTACTCTTCTCATTGGTCTGATCATTGAATGCGTTGTGTTGTTTTAAGACATGTCTGTTCTTCCATGGACTCTACTGAGTCCTTCATACAAGCCATGATGAGAACCATGTTGACTCTCCAGTTCTTCTTTACCTATTTATCAGCTGAATTGTCATATGGTTCTCCCCTCAAATTCCTTTTTAGATTCGAGGCCCTGATTTACTAAGCTAACTACCTATATATCATCACCATATGTTCTTACGCGAAGGAATCTCTGCTTTACCATCCATTATATGGATTTGGGTTTTCCTCTACCTCCAGACCTTTCTCCAGAATCTCTCTTGGAATTTCAATATGACTCGGATAAAGTATTCCCCTGGCAAACTCTGCAGCCCTCGGTTTTCATAGCTCCAAACTCCCCATGCCTTACAGCATTATTACAAGTAACTGAATTACAAAAGTATCCCCTCTTCTAAACAAATACAGTAATGATTATTATGCTATCTATGATAATATTAACTCCCTGTGGAAATAGTTTAATGAAAGGCACTACTTCATTTGTGCTACTCGGCACCTCCGCCCAGTCCCAATCAAATGACAAATTAGCCCTGATATGGTGCTATACTAGATAAAGTTATCACTTTTATATGTTTAACAGAAACGTCTCGGTAGCCAAATGACTGGCTCTTATTCAATTCTATGCTGATGACACACAGATTTACACCCACTCCAAATCCACCTCGTAATTCCCTCCCTCATCTCAGATTAGTTTTATTATTACACCAAAAACTGGAATACTTCACTCGTGTTTATATTAGGATAGATGCCCCTCCCCATAGTCACCACTCCACTGTCCCTGGACTCAGCACCATTCCAAAAGCTATACTCAGTAACATGGACCGGGATTTCTGTGTAGTTTCCTGCAAACTCTGGCACTCTCTCCCTCAGTAAACCACAATTTGGACTCCATTGCCACCTTCAAAAACAGGGATATGGCTGACGTTTTAAAGCTTCTCCTCGTCGTAGCATGTTCCTTTACAGATAATTTTTCTTTTCTTGGATATAATCCAGAATCGGTTTTGTGGCCATGAAGGTTTTCACTTAGATGGAATTTGATTCCAGTTTCATGGCTCTTCACATAGAATGACAATACTACAATCTTCGGATATATACCTAAGGATTGACTACATACAGGTGAAAATAAGCAGTGATAAAAAGCAATGGTGCAGATAATATGAGATATTTAAAAAAAAGGTTAGCACGTTACTTGCATACATGCTTGAGGTACATGGAAATGAAAGAGCATACCAGTCTACGTTGGTACAATGTACACTACAGTATATGCAAGACATGACAGCCCACGGAAAGAAACCGTTTTTATATCTGGTTGCTTTGTCTGTAGCACCTACCAGAGGGGAAGAGGTGGAACAGGTTGTGAGAAGGGTGTGACAGACGGGTCTGCAGTGATGTTCCCTGGCCATTTCCGGACTTTAGAGATGTATAAGTCTTGAATGGAGCACAGGTTGGTGCCAATAATTTTCTCTGCAGACTTATCTCCTGACATTTCAGCCTTGTCAAGGAACTAATACTTTACAATATTGACCTTGTAGAGACCCCGTTGGTTTGTTGCTGGTTTGTGTCTTTTGAGGGTTCCTGCCAAACCTCTCATTTGGCTGATATTTAACTATGGCTGCCGAATGAGGAGAATTGCAGGAGACTGATGCAGAGTGGGCCAGATTTACCCTTGTCCTGACTACAACTATCAGCTGCTTACCAGATGTTTGGCTGCTCACACACACACTAGAGTTGGGGATAACGTAATCTTCCCCCTAAATTACATTCAACTTTAACTTTAGAGGACTAGCTTGTGTGTGAGTGTGTATGTGGGAGAAGGAGTTATTTTTGTGGCAGGGGTTGAGTAGAGTTACAGTTTTTGAAACAGGAAATACTTCTTACCATTTGATTCCTTCTCTGTGCATCTTGGTCTCTGTCCGAGGCCAGAGTGTTCCCTCTCTGTTTTGAGACTCTGTGACCTCGGGAACACTCAGGGAAGAGTAAATGTGAATTTCATACTAAGCGCGATCACAGTAATTATGTGTATTCAACGAGTAAAAGGCTAAGGGAAAATATGTGGAATAAGCCATAGGAAAAACAACTCCTGTGCATACTCACGCACGCAAAAATGTGCAGGCACATGGACACACAGTTAAAGACATTTTGTAAAGAAAAGCATTCTACGTTCGTTCAGTAAACACCTTGGATGTACCGTAAATTGATAACATGTTTTTACCAGTGGTTCCACAGCATGGATAGATTTTCTGCATTGGTGAGTTCACAGCATGGAGGGCTTAAGAAGTGTGGCCATGTTTGTTTGTTTATTTTCTGGTCAGGTCAAGTTTATTCTATTTGTATAGCCCATTATCATTATTTGCATCAGTCTCCCAGCAGGCTTTGACAAGCCAATGGCAAGTCAGACACTATTTATATGCAGTCATTAATCAGATTAAGGAGAGTATTGAATCAAGGTAATAGTTTGGTTAAAGTGGCTACATGTGTCTACAATAATCTAATCTCTTCAGCAATCCAAATGTCCAAGACTCATTGGATAGTTGAATTATGGAACTGAAGTTATTTTGCAATTGACCCTGTTTCTATTGTTGTGTTCAGGACTTTTCAGAAAATTTCACCATTTCTGTTGTTTGAGCCCTCTGAAAATCTACTAGCTAAAATTACTATTTTATTAATATCCTTAATTCTATTTAGCACATATTTTGTTTCAGTCTTGCTCCAGTAACATAGCAGATTGCTGTGTTAGGAGAATTAGCACACTGGGGTTGTTGAGGTGCAGGCTAGCAGGCACAAGATCCAAAGATTTTAGAAAAAGGAAGTCACCCACCTATTTCATCCTGAAGAATACTCTGAAGGAGGCAATTACATTTGCTCAAACATTTATTAGTAATTATTTGCAGCCATCCATCATCAACTGCTTATCCAAAGTAAGGTTCCAGAGTCATGCTGGGTCCTATCGCAGCCCTCATTAGGCGAATAGCGGGGAAACACCCCGGACAAGTTGCCACTCTGTCTCAGGTTAAACACTAGTGTTTACATTCCTCCACCTCCTCCTCCTCCTCCTCTTCTTCTTCTTCTTCTTCTTCTTCTTCTTTATCTCGAGGTTGGATTTCACTATTTCCTTTTTCCTTTTCTTGAAAAGTGTTTTTCTACCCTACCTAGACATTCGGCCTTGATTCAGCTCACGCTAGATGACGGGACATATTGAATGTTTCATACTTTGAGTCCCAAGCCTGGTTCTTCAGTCTCGTCTCATTTTTTGTGGAATCACGTGGGAGTGAATTTGTCCAGAGAAGAAGTCGAAGAACAAAGCTCTGAAGAAGAGCCCAAAATGACTGGCAGACTAATGATAGCATGAACAGTTAAATTTTGGTCTAGTTTGTACAGCCAACTGTCAATCTGCTTCATTCTCGGCAAAATAAAATTGAAGAAGACATGGCTTGAGGGACGGGTGCCATTAATTTGTATAATCTACATAAAGAGTAACAGCAGCTCTACAAGAGCAATTGTCATTAAATGTTTTTTTCTCTCATGTGTGTTTGTAGAAATAATTGATGATAAAGTGAATACCCATTCTGTTTCTTTTCTAAAGCTCCAGTCACACTAGTTGTTGCCAGAGCCTGTATCTGATTTCAATCTGATTTCAAAATGTACCCGTTTGCACTACATGATGAAGTCTTTACAAAATTGAATATGCTTAAAAAAACATCAGCCACGAAGACTCGCCAGGACTTAACGGGG
>OMLC01042244.1:28234-43048 GCA_900302585.1 Regalecus glesne
GGGGGGGGGCAGTGGAATCTCAAACCTTGAGCTCTTTCACACTAGAGTATAATCTGCCACTGATTATCATCCCCTTGTGGTTTCAGTCAACAAAGACAGCCCAATGTGAGAATTGGCCCAATTCACACCTTGTGGCTTCAGTCAACAGGGATAGCCCAATGTGAGAATTGGCCCAATTTAACTGGAGTGTAGAGCTGCCTTGAGGTAATAGAATCAGGTGTGTAACTGCATTCCTGGAACAAGTGTCTGCAACCACACCAGCCCTTTCTGAATAATTCTGTCTGCCCCCTCCAGAGTATTTCTAAATAACAATAGGCCTAGTGCACCATAGACAAGCAAGCAGTAGAGCCTCTGAGGGCATGGCAATTTAAAAGCGGGGTGGTTTGTTGCTGTAGAGGTGAGGTGGTGCAAGCTCTGTGTGCCGTAAAAATAATCAATAAGTTCTTTAAAACAACCCTATTATTGAGTGAGTACCACAGACATGGGATGCAGTTCAATAGTGCCTCCCTTATCAACCAGTGGCTTTTTTGTGTTGTGTTGTCTTGCTTTGACAAGACAAGGGAAAATGGGAATAATCCAAGCCCCTCGGAATGCTTTGTGAATGCTTCCGTGTATCTAGTACCACTAAACCACAGATGAAAGCAGGCTGTTGAGAGGACGACACTGAAATTGACTGAAATTTGACCTAGGTTGCCAAACGGTGTTCGCGCCCTTCCTCATCCCTTTTACACTTTAATGAGCTTCCCTACCTTATAGCGGCACAGTGGATACAGTAGTATACTCATATTTCAGCTGTGTGACGGTACAGCAGAGGAACATCGACATGTTTTGCTTTGGAAAAATATTGAAACACGCATTCCCTCTGAAATTGACTTAGCTGACAAGTTGATTTATTAATCGATCTAGAACCCATAGCACACATCAGTTGTACTTATATGCTGATGATGATATATTGGTATTCTTACAAGACCTTACATTGTGTGTATCATATCTTCTGTCTATTTGTGAGGAGTTTGGAAGTATATAAGGTTTCACAATTGCCTGGTCCAAGCCTGCTCTTCTACACCTGAATGACTCTGCCGAAATATCTTCTCCTTCTTAGCATTCCTATAATATGCAGTTTTGTCTAATTGGTAAGACTTCACCTGGCATCCGATATAAAATTTTGCAAGATCATCATGTGGATTGACAAGATCCACTGTGGTGACCCCTGAGAAACAGGGAATAAGCCAAAAGAGGACGAAGATAAGATAATGCTTCTCATGTATTCCCCCTCTTACCATTTTCTCACTTAAAATGTACTTTCAGCTCAAGCATACAGTTAAGTTTCTTTATTGTGATCTGTCTCTGTGTCATTCTGTCTGTTAGAACTTATCAGGTGAACAAACTCAGATCACGTGTCTTAAGGACAATCCTGTCCTTCTCTATGTGCAGGCTGCCAAAGGCTATATCCTGTTGTTTGATGTACTGGGAGGAGGGGAGGACAAGTACCTCTATGAGCCTGTCTACCAAAAGTAAGAGACACACAAACACACTTAAGCACAGAAACACACACTTGCGTGCACACACACACACACTCACTCTATAGTATGTAGTAGAGGTGTCCAGCTTAGAGCCCTAAAGCTTATAGAATGGATTCCTTTTATAGCTACATTGTATATTAATAAACATTTAGAATATGAATATGCCAGATTTAGCCACCCTTCTAATTTTCATCTGTTGTCCAAGCAGTTAAGGGTTTGGTGTCTTGCTCAAGGATTCTTTGACAGTCTAACCTCAGTCTAACCCTTTTTGCTTATGTCTTAGCTTTGCTTTTTGCAATGATTAATCTTACTTTAGCTTGACACTATACAGCCAGTGTTCATGCAAATTTTCAAAATATGCATGATACAGATATAAATATAAAAATATAAAGAGGACAAAAAGCATGTATCTAGGTTTATCTAAAGGGATGGCATAGCTCAGGAGGTTAGGCAGTCATCTAGTAATCAGAAGATTGGTGGTTAAAACGCTGCTTCCTTCAGAAAGGGTGTCAAAGTGTCCTTGAGCTAGACACTGAGCCCCTAACTGCTCGGAACAACAGAAGAAAATTATCCTTGTGACTAAGTCTGGCGTACTTACATATTTATTGATATACTATTTTCTTATAAAGGAGATTATTATTATTATTATCATTATTATTATTATTATTATTATTGTTGTTGTTGTTGTTATTAGGTGAGCCGAAACATATACTCAATCTCGTTCCTCCATAATGTGACAAACCAGTTCAAGAATGCATTTACCCTCCTAGACAGAAGAGTGATACAGACTGGGCAAGTCTGGACCTGAGCTAATTTTTTACACTGTCCTAGAAGAATCTGCTGTTACTATGCATTTATGCTCACCAGCAGTCACAAAACAAGAAATGAGATTTAGCCTATGCATTGATAGGATCCAATTATTTTCCTGTCTTGCCAATTAAATGCCACCCTCATGTTAATGGGTTTGTGTTTGTGCAGAGGGAGTCCTCGAGTGAAGGTGACCCCAGGCTACAGGGAAGAGCAATGCGCTCCGGCTCTCTCTCTTGAGATGAAGAAACCTGTGGACCTGGAGGCTCCGATTACAAGGTAGGTTTAGTCTCTGTGCCTTGCTTTCATTTTTTATCTTTCTCTGACCCTATTGGCCATTTTGGCTCAGCATGGTAGACACACTCGCTCCTACACTCAGACCAGTAACTATCAAATGTACAGATATGTGGACGCGGACATACATGAGTATTTTTGTAAACTGCAATGAAGCATTATGCATAATGTCCGCATTTGATTCTCACCGGGTATTTTGCTTAATCATGTTTCGCCTTTTTCTGTGCACATAAATTTCCAAGCTTTTTGTAAATTGTAATTTTAGGTTTTCAAATCACGCACAATTAATTAATGATAATGATTGAATTAATCTGTATATCAATTAATATGTATGTAATATATAATATGTAATTAATAATTTATTTATGCCAGATTTAGCCCACTGGCTCATTTCTAGCTATTCTCCCAAGCAATTAGGGGTTCAGTGTCTTGCTCAAGGACACTTCAAGTGCTTTCTGAAGAAACTGGGGATTGAACCACCAATTTTAGGATTATCAGATGATCGCCCTACCTCCTGAGCTATGCCGTTCCTCAGAATACTTCAGAATGGCTGTCAATATTAACACATTCTGTGTGACTCTAATTTAGTGATCAACATTATAACTCATCATTCGATGTTAATTTATAAATCTATTTAACTGATAGACGCCTCTTGCCTAATCCCATCACTTAGTTTGTCTAGGTTGTTGAGTTTACACCAGCTTCAACTTTCAAAAGATTTACAGTGTTTGTTAGGGATGTTGATTCATCACTAATAGATTGATTGCTGCCAAGAATTTAATCAATTAAAATTGTTAACCAACAATGTGCACTGATCAACCAAAAAATAAATAAAACCACTGACAGGTAAATGAATAACATTAATCATTTCATTAAGGGGAGGGATATGTTAGGCAACAATTGACCCATCAGCTCTGGAAGTTCATGTATTAGAAACAGGAAAAATGGCCAATCGTATGGATCCGAACAACTTTGACAAGAGTGAAATTGTGATGCACAAATGACTGTGTCAGAGCATCTCCAAAACGGCAGGTCTTGTGGAATGTTCCCAGTATACACTGGTTAGTTCCCACCAACAGTGGTCCAAGGAAGGAAAATCATTCTTACAGTCACATTCTAGTGAATTACCTGAGCATGAATCAAGACATTCTAGTGAATTATTGCTTCATATCATTAATGTGCTGCTAGTTTGTCCTTATCGTTAAAGATTAATCCATTATTGATTGTTAACATACTCAACTGTTGGTTAAAGAAGCTGCTAGAAATTGACTACCCTGGTTATGTTGTTACCACTGCTCAGATCTTGCTATCTATGGAGGGAATCTATGCCAGAGTAATGGCTCCAATAGTTCACTTCCTGTCATTGAATGCCAGTATGAGGTGTGGGAGATAGTTGTACTGCATTACATTACAGGCATTTAGCAGACACTCTTATGCAGAGCGACTTATATCAAGTGAGCAGTCAGGGGTTCAGTGTCTTGAACACCTCGACATGCTATGTACAGGTCCAGGGATCGATCCTGTAACCTTCCGATTGCCAGACGACCGCTCTACCCACTGAGCTATGCTGCCCCCGTACTGGCGTACTGCATGGAGCAGATAAGCTGTTCCATTCAGGCTTTCTTCCAGATGAGATGGAGGGACAGATTCTGTTTCTGTCTTGGGAGGAGGTTATCTTAAGGATTAGTGTTGGACAGAGGAGTAGCGAGGGGGCTGCAGTAGCTCAGTGGTAGAGCCTGCGCTTTGGGAACAGCGGGTTCAAACCCACCATCAGGAAGGACATCCGCCCTTAATCCCCCAAGCTCCATCTAAGTCCTTGTCCTCCCCCACAATGTGGATCTAATGGTGACATGTAAATCGGACCTCTCTGAGTTAGTCAGAGGAGTCTAGCTTGACAGGGAGGTAGATGAACAGATAGAGGGAAGCTTTGTAGTTTGACACTATCTGGATGGAAAAGATAAGAGGGTATTGCTATTCATTCATTTAGGACCCTTTAGTGCAATATGGAAAATATCACAATCATTTGAATATTTACACAGTGAGTAAGTCAAGTCAGTTTTATCGGCATAGCCCGATATCACAAATTACAATTGACCTCAGGGGGCTTTGCCAATATATCCCATATGCATATACAATGTATGCAGTACCAATAGTACTCTTGAAATGGCTTCTAGTGACTGCACTGTTAGTCGGAACCATTGCACAGCCATAGCTGGAGGCCTACTTGCAAACTCAAATCTACCGAGATTCTCTCATCTGATTCAGCGTAGGATGAAGTATGATTCTGTTCAAAGGAAGTTCACTTTAAGCCATAACAAGGAAAAAAGCCTGCATACGTCTGCAGTGATCCTAAAGAACGCTGTGCTCATACTGGGTGATTAACATGTCATTTCTCCATCTCCCTCCATGTCATGCCGTCTGGCTTTTTGTTTCACTTCTTTGTCCTCATAATTTCTCTGCAGTCTAAATTGTATTCTATCTCTGTTCCTCCTTCACTGTGTTCAGCATAGATCCTCCCCCTCAGCTCCTCTCCTTTGCCAGATTACACAAGCTCTCTCTGTCTCTTCTCATTCTCTCCTCCCACTTTTACTTCCCTTTTCTACCACTTGTCCACTTTGGCCCATGTTTGTCTCTTTTCACATGTCTGCCTATCAATCTGACATGTTTCCAACTATTTTCTCTTAAGTCGACAGGGACCGATAGTAAAATCAGCCGAAATTCTTGTTTTATGTAACATTTGTATTTACATTGTGTAGGATATGTGATTAGGCTCTGTCATCAAACCATAGTACACCACTGCAATTTCTCCACAGGGAATCCTACTTCACATTCTACACTCAGTTTCTATGTATTCTCCTTCCTTCATTTCTCCTCTGGCCCCAAATCCCGTCAACCCCATGTTGCTGGTTTAAATACTCGACCTCCTGTACTCTGTGGCAGACAATGCACTGCTTTATGGTTCACGCATGCATGCGCCTCGCTTGCGTGCACACTGTTGATTGTTCTCTCATGTATATGACGACAGTGAGACTCGGAGTGAGGAGCCACATGGCCTCATCACAGCTGCCCAACGAAATACTCAGGCCTCATACGGAAGAAGAAACTGAATGATGACCGAATGATTTTCTGTCTTCTCCTGTTGTACACACACCCACACACCCATGCTGTCCCTCTTCTCTCTCTCTTGCTTATTATCTCTGTGCTTTTCTGTGTCCTCATTTTCTGTTCATTTTTCTCCCATATCTACTTTCACCTCTACTTCCATGTTGTGGGTTCGAATCCCATCCCGGGTCCTTTCTTTTTGGAATTTGTATGTTCCCCCTGTGTATGCATGGGTTTCCTCTTGGCACTTTGGTTTCCTCCCTCCATCAAGATGACATGCATGTTAGGGTTAATACTCCTGCCTGTGCCCCTATGCAAAGTAATTGGAAAAAGAACTGGAATTGATCCCCTGGCACTGTAGCTGCTCACTGCTCCTATACAACAGGATGGGTTAAATGCAGAGAGCAAACTTCATTTGTATATATGCACATGAATAAATGTATAAAGCTTCTTTATTTATCTTTCCATCCCTCCAGCTTACAGTCTCTTCAGGAGGACTTACTGGTGTGCACGGCAGATGGATACCTCCACATGCTACAC
Organism: Regalecus glesne; assembly: GCA_900302585.1. Taxonomy (NCBI): domain Eukaryota; kingdom Metazoa; phylum Chordata; class Actinopteri; order Lampriformes; family Regalecidae; genus Regalecus; species Regalecus glesne. Next base: position 34,501 of record OMLC01042244.1, read on the forward strand.
TGGGATAGTCTGGGCAGCAATGGACGGAAGGCCATCAGCCTTACTACCATCCCTTTCTCACTTGATCTGCAGTCTGCTAGAGGTGAGAAAATACAGAGACATTCACAGAAGTGGAGTAGAAGAGAAAGACACAGAAATTGAAACTTACTATTGTGGACAAAACATGGAACTGCAGGGATCCCCCCAGAAAAGTTGTTTGGTGGCAAGGGTCTTATTTTGAGAGCATGCCAGCAATAGGCTGGTGGCAGGATTACAGTATTGCTGTAGCTATAGTTTAAGAAACATCTCAAAAATACATAATGAATACAAAAGAAACCTGATGCTTAGGCCTGGCAGGGGGAAAACCTACATTCATGTAGAAGAACATGTTTCACATGCTAATGATGATTCATTTTCATATAATATAATTGTATTATCAAGTTGAACACTTATAAGTGCGAGTTCTGCATAGAGTCTCTGTCCATTGCAATGGAATTGAAGCTAGATCTAGTAGCACAGAGATGCAGTCTCATACCTCAGGGGACAGAGGGTCCTTGCAAATACATTTATACACAGCTGGTGGTCTTCAGGTACTCGTGTTTACATTTTTTTGTAATCACAGATTTAGATCTAGGTTAGGGTGCTCGTCTTGTACTGTAGCTTTATGTTGCAACATGTGTCTGTATTCTCCCACACAGTCTTGAGAAGGCAGAATACACTTTGCTGTAGTGTCTGTACAGTTTTATGTGTTTGTGTGTAGGTGGTCCATCCCTAGATTTGGAGGGAGTATACATCAGGTGTATGGAGTATTGCATGACTCTGGACGGCTTTGCTGTGGTGCTGAGCGATGGACGTCTGGGCTTTATCACACCGCTCAGCAGTACCATCACTGCAGATGTAAGAGTGCTTGTAGACACACTCAACATAATCATTCAGATTTCAAATGAGGCCATGTGGATGTAAGGTATGCAATCACACTGGAGCAGATCTGGAGCTTAAGTGCCATGAGATTTACAACTCGCACAAAGAAACAAACACCAACACATACACACTCACTTGTATCTGATATTTGTCACAGCTGAAGACCTTTGGCGGTCAAAAACTTTCAGTTTAGGTCCATGTTGTTGCAAATTAGAGCCATTCAGTTATCTGTAAGACGTAAAGAATCTGATGATGTGTGATTGTGTGTGTGTGTGTGTGTATGCATCCATATGTGGGTTCAGCAGCTGCAGGGTGTCTGGGCAGCAGACGTGAACGATGGCACCTGTGTGGCTGTCAACAACAAATACAGACTGATGGCCTTTGGCTGTGCCAGGTATGCTTGTATATATCTATATATGATGATGCTGAGGGATGTTATTTATACAGCATGTCTTGTACTTAAAATTTAGTTCATACAGTGCTCAATGTCTTAAATCTTTGCAATGCAATGCTGAAAAGATGAGGTCCATGTCTGCTGGTATGTTGGAAACTGTTTGGTGTTGGTATGATTGTTTCTGGTATGATCCGTGTTGGTCTGTTTGGTGTGTGCTTGTCAAAAGACTCACCAGGGATTTTGTGTCCTGCCAACTCGGCAGGACTTTCTCTTTATCTATCTGTTCTTGACTTACCTGTCTCTTTACCTTCTTTATTTACCCAACTGAAACTGACATGCATTCTTAATTGCAACCTGTCCTGTGATATAGGACATGCTGAGATGTTGTGACCAACGTATTATAAATTCAGCTTTACAGATGGAGAATGTTGACTGGTTGCATAGGGGAAAACCTTTATTTACACCCGTTAAAATCAATAGAAAAGCTCTTTAAGCAACAGGTCTCCCTCATGTGGGACTTTACCATTTGATACAGATAACATTGATTTCGTTATCTGATTGGACAAGTAAGCAGAATTTGGATAGACCGAAGGTACTGCTTCTCAAACCCTTTGAGATGAACCATTCCTGTATCCCACAGAATACACACAGAGCAAAGAAAGTCAGCCATGCCAAGTTGTTTAGGTGTCAGTGTTACAGAGGTTTGCAGTATGTCAGTGAGAGCGAGGTCACGTATGTTTTGCTGCACAGAAGGTGTAAGTAAACTGCATGGAATATAGCTTTAAGGTATCTGCACAGTATCAAATACATAGCCCTGGGCTTTGATAATACTTACAAAGGCAACTTCACTCATTACCTCACTATGAGAGGAATCTTAGGCCATTCATTCTTACCCAATATGACCCTTTGAGTGTGTGTGGTTGTGTGTGCCTATGTGTATTCATCTCTTCTCGTGTGTGTTTCGTTCCAGTGGCTCAGTATTGGTGTACATGATAGACACCACAACGGGATCGATGCAGCTCTCCCACAAACTAGAGCTCACCCCAAAACACTACCCAGGTATGATTCATGTGTTAAGCCCTTCTTCATCTCTTTCACCCTCCCCTATCTTGCATTCCTCCATTCCACTGAGCCACAAATTGTGGGTTTGTTTTTTTTCTCCCTATTTTGGTGCAGATGGCATTCATGCATGTGATGAGTGCACATAAGGGGTTTGAATGTTTTGGCTCCCTCGTCTGACCTTATGAAGCATCGTTGCTCCACCTAGTGGTAGTAGTTAACACCGTTCAAGTCAAATAGATAGCATCGAAACTTGAGGCATGCATCCACTTTCATATTATAGACACGATAATGTTAAAATGATAGTGTTGGTCATCATGGTAAACCCAGAAGATGACCAACAGGATTTAAACATTGGAGTTTGTTGTGGTTAAGGTATGGGTGCAAGTCCATGGACACTGGGATGGCATCCAGTTCATTCATTACCTTTGACCCCATCCATAGAGTTTGTGGTTGTCTCAGGAAGGCTATAAGACCCCCATTCCAGATTGCTCAAGACTAGGCTAACAATGACTGCCATTACTGCTTTGCTCTCACCAGGTACCATTGCAAACTGTAAAATCTGCTGCTTCCAAAAAAAGAAGAAAACTCCGTTATCACCATAACTTGGAATATGTTTAGATGAAATAATATTTATCCATCTAACCAAACAATTATTTTATCTATCAATCCATCAACATTAGCATCTCAAGCATTCATATAATAAAGGGAGACAGTATGATGCCAAACATCCATGAAGACCTCAGTCAGAATACTTCCCAACTTCGGTATTAACTAATGATATAGGGATTAAGTAATTATGTCATTACATTGACTTTACTATTAGTAACCACCTTCATGAATATCCTTCCTGCCCAGACATCTACAACAAGACTGGTCCGGTCAAGCTTATCTGCTGGTCTCCTGACTGCAGCGTAGCCATGGTGACATGGGAGTGTGGTGGTCTGTCACTCTGGAGCGTCTTTGGAGCTCATCTCATCTGCACACTGGGAGAAGACTTTGCGTGAGTAGATACACACACAGAAACACCAAGCTTGATTATACATGAATATACTCGGACCTCTCATTTTATTCTGCATCCTTATCTGTGATTTAGGTATCGTTCCGATGGTACCAAGAAGGAGCCCATCAAGATCAGTTCTATGGTTAGTGTTAATTGTATATTATCCCTTATCTCAAGATTAATCCCCACATTGTGGGGTGGATTCAGACGTAGATGCTGCTTGGGGGATTAAGGCCAGATGCCTTTCTGACATATTAGAATCTGTATTTTATTAGTCCATACTGAGACTCAGTGTTGTGCTTTCCAGAGCTGGGGACCTGAGGGTTACCACCTCTGGGTGGTTCCTACCAAACAAGACAGAAGGAGACAGGAGGAGCAGCAGGATCAAATGGAAGAGACGGTTACATCTTCTCGCTTACCACTGCAGTCTTGCATATTGCAGTTCCAGTTCATCAAGAGTGCCCTCACTGTTAACCCTTGCACGGTGCGAAAAAAGAAAGTGATAAATGACAAAACGGACACCGTGACAAAATCCTATAGAAAAGCCAAAAGAATTGTAGAGTTTTTGTGTTAAGATTACTTATGACATCTGAGCTGTGAATTACATTTTAGAATTTTTATAGCACTGTGTCCGACAACTTGTTTCTAGTATCTACCATTTTGCAGAACTCAATACATTTAAACAAATGGCTCTCTCTCATTCTCTCATTCTGTAGAGTAACCAGGAGCAGGTCCTGCTCCATGGGGAGGACCGCCTTTACCTGACCTGTGGTGACCCGACACAAGTTCACAGCACCTCTGACACACACAGCACACATCCTCACACACACATACACACACAGGACAGCAGCCCGCTGCATCATCCCCCAAGCCCCAACTCTTCTCTCTCTCAGGGACTCAGCACTTTACTGGGACACAAGCATTGGCATGTGGTCCAGGTAAGGGCTCCCACATTATTATACAGTGCCATGCAACCATGATTTGGTCATATGAATGTTTATCACCCATAAAAATTGATTGGCAGATTTTACTACTTGCCTGTAGCTGTTGCTACATAGCCTTTTTGGATTTCCCCCAAAGTCCAGCAATGTGGAATGGGTTGAAATGTATCACTCAAGGGTAATAACTTATGCTCTTGTTTTTGACCAACAATTTATTTCTTGACTTTTTACAGACTTTTTTCAGTTGTGACAGCAAAGTACACTTGGTTGTCTTATTTTTTTATTCAATTAATCACCTATCAGTATCACCTATTTAAATGTCATATCTTTCGTGATCGGCTTCAAAAGCTGCTGTAAGCTCTCCCCAGATTCGAAAATGTTGGTGTCATCCACACTTAGAACAAATTTCAATATTTTTGATACACCGCATATATCATCTATATATAGAATAAACAATTTTTTGCCTAAAACGGACCTATAATTAATATGCCTGCATGTAAGCCCACTGAAGCAATCTTTTTTATTGGTCACAATTGGCTATGCAAAGAGCATTGACTTGGTTAATGATATACTTTCAATAGTAATGTTTTATGTAATACAATTATTTCATATCAGACAAGATGAAGACCCCAAAGACTGCCTTTGCTTCCTCCTGAAACAGCATCAACCCAACTTACATCAATACTTCTGGATTTTAGCTGTTTTACTAAAGCTTGTACTGTGCAGCTATTGAAATAAGCCACTGAGTTTATCAAAACTTGTTTACAGAGAAAATTTAAGTTGAATCAATGTCAAAGAAGTGAGCACGGAAAACTTTAAAGAAATTACCTGTCATGAAGCTCTGGTAAACTAGCAGCTGTGTATATATTCTATATATGAAGCGTATAGAAAAATGCATGAAATGAATATCTTGTGTATAAATATTGTGTTTGTTTTTCTGTGTCGTACTTTACCTTTAGATTCACAGCACATACCTAGAAACCAACTGGCCTATACGGGTAAGAATGGAAGTACTTGTGTATTTGTGAATGTTTTTTGTCTATAGTATTGTATGTCTTTAGTTTCAGAGTCAATTTGTACACATATGTACATGCTTGCAATTGTGATCCTTTCTGTCTTGTGTTTTTGTATGCGTGTGAGCAGTTTGCAGCCATAGACACAGTGGGGCAGTGTATGGCTGTAGCAGGGAGAAGGGGGTTCGCACACTATTCTTTATACACCAGGAAATGGAAGCTGTTTGGAAACATCACTCAGGTATGTAACTAACATTGAGGTTTTGCAGTCTAGAGTGAATATCACATGTTTATTATTATTTGGCTGTATTTCAGGACATATAGAATCTAGACATGTTAACTGGAGTTTGAATGCATCTCGTCTCTAGGAGCAGAACATGACAGTGACTGGCGGTCTGGCCTGGTGGAATGACTTTGTGGTGGTTGCCTGTTACAATTTCATTGACCAGCAAGAGGAGGTGTGAAATGTCAAATGCATACATAATGTTTTCTTCACAATTATTACATAGGAATCCTTACTTAAGACCTCTCTTCAGCATGTCACAGTTGAATGCGACAGGGATTGTTAGAGTTACTTAAGAACTCACTCAATGCATCTGTCCTACTTGTGTCTTTCCATCTATCCAGCTGAAGTTGTACTTGCGGTCATCTAACCTGGATAATGCCTTCGCCTCTGTCACAAAGCTGCACTCAGACACGCTGCTGCTCAACGTTTTCCGAAACATGGTCATCCTTTTTAGAGCAGACTGCTCTATCTGCCTCTACAGTATAGAGAAGAGACATGATAGGTGGGTTACACATACACACATAGTCTTGTACCACTATACCTGTGGGGTTGTTCAAATGACTGTATGCTGTTTCCGAAGCCTTGACTGGAACCTAAACATCAATCTATCCAGCTTAACCTCAACCTAAGATTTTGTATCCTTTGTTTATTTTACAATGAATTGGTATCTGTTGATGATATGATAATAACAATAATAATGGCAATAATAACCTCTCAGTTGTCATTTTTTATGTTTATATGTTTGTATGTATGTGTTTTACCCTCCAGTGTCAACTCTTCAGCTAGTGTAGAGCTGCTTCAAGAGGTTTCCATGTCCCGTTACATTCCTCACCCTGCCCTTGTGGTCTCCGTCACCCTTACATCTGTGCGCACTGAGACTGGCATCACACTCAAAGCCCCGCAGCAGGTGAGACACAAACTCACATTCACATGCACACTTTTGATATATGCATCTCCACAGAAACACTTTAATATGTATGTTTGTGTCTGCACAACATTCTGAAGGCCTGCATGGCAGAGAGTATAATGCTAAACCTGGCTGGCCAGTTGATAATGCTGCAGAGGGACCGATCAGGACCCCAGGTACGAGACAAGGAGACACTGACCAATCACAAGAAGCTGGTGAGTTCAAACAAGAAAACCCTCTTCTCTGACACAATCCTGCCTATGTTCACCTGAACAAATCAGAAATCCAGTATTCTTTTTTAATAGTTTTGCTTATGTAGCTTAGCCAAAACTATAATAATAATAATCCATCCATTTTCAACCGCTTATCCGAAATCGGGTCGCGGGGGAACTGGAGCCTATCTCTGTTCTCATTGGGCGAGAGGCGGGGTACACCCTGTATAGGTCGCCAGTCTATCACAGGGCAGAGCAGTTGGGGGAACAGTGTCTTGCTCAAGGACACCTCGACACGCTTCTCTGCAGGACTCAAACCTGAAACCTTCCGATTGCCAGGAGACTGCTCTACCCACTGAGCCATGCCACCGCTACCCCTCTGCATTTATGCCATCATATTTCATGAGACTGGGCAGCTGCAGTACCAGGAGAGCAGTTAGGGGTTCATAGCCTTGCTCAAGGACACTTCCAATATTCTCTTGGAAGTACCACGACCTGGTCATCCTGAGGAACTGCTCCTCGTCCAATCCCACAATAAGTCCTCTTCACCAGTGTGGCCACAACTTAATTTCCTTCTCCCTGCCTCCCTCTTGCCCCCCTCATACTGTCATGGTCCACCGTAACCTCTGTTCCCTCTCTTTCCTTCCTACCTTCCTCTCTGGCTTCCAAAGTCACTGCCCTACTCCATCCTTCTGAATCCTTCTCCAACCTTCCCACTGACTGCTTCTCTCAACTTCCTCTCCTCTCTCTCCTCAGCACTTGACTCCCTCTGTCCTCTATTCCACAGGCTGTCACGTTCATCCCTCCGCAGTCCTTGGATGTCAGACCCTCTCCAAGCCAGCCAGGCCAGCCTATCTGCAGCAGAGAGGAAGTGGAGAAAATCCAGGCCCCCTTCGGACCTTTCTACCTACTATTCTCTGCTTACTGCGTTTTCTTCTGCTGTAACCTCTGGCAAAACCAATTAATATCAAACCAAAATTCAGAAATCTATCTCCAACCCTCACGAACTGGTCTGTATCTTTTCTTCTCTCCTCAGCACCCCTCTTCCCCTGCCTCAATCCTCCCTGGCTGCCAATGACTTTGCAGTCGTCTTCAAGGAGAATATTGCAGTCACCCGCTGCTCCTTCAAGATCACCTCCACAATTCCCACCCCCACTGTTCCCCCAACTTGTTTCTCTACCTTCTCCCTCTCACTGACTGCGATGTTTCCCACCTCATACTCTCCTACCACCCTACCACCTGTGCCCTTGACCCTATTGCTTCATCTCTCCTCCAGGCCATCCCTCCGGAGATCCTTCCATTTTTCACATCCCTTATGAACTCCTTGTTATCTGGCTGTTTACCCTCATCTTTCAAGCTGGCTCAGGTTACTTCATTACTGAAGGAACCCACCCTGGATCCCTCATTCATCTAGAACTATCATCCTGTTTCTCTTCTACCTTTTCTCTCCAAAACACTTGAACGTGCTGCTGCCAATAAACTCTCCACTTTTCTCCTGCAGACTGGCCTGCTGGGTCCCCATCAATCTGCCTTCAGATAGGGTCACTCCACCGAGAACGCACTCTTCTCAGTCAGTGAGTGACTTCATGCAGCTCGAGCAGCCTCGCTTTCATCTGTCCTCATTCTTCTGGATCTATCTGCTGCCTTTGACACAGTGGACCACCACATCCTTTTGTCCTCCCGGGCACCCATGGGGATCTGTGCCTCAGCACTAGACTGGATCAAATCCTATCTCACCGGCCGCTCTTATCAAGTGGCCTGGGCTGGTACAGTATCAGCACCCCGACCCATCACCACAGGAGTTCCCCAGGTCTCAGTCCTGGGTCCCCTTCT
>OMLC01042246.1:0-28462 GCA_900302585.1 Regalecus glesne
TATGAAGTCAGGTCATGGAGGTATCAGTTCCAGCAGGGACCCCAAACTCCCCTCCTCCGCCACACCCACCAGCTCTGACTGGGGGTCCTGAGGTGGTCCCAGGGTGGAGATATAATCCCTCCACCTGGTCCTCAGTCTACCCCGTGGCCTCCTCCCAGCTGGACGTGTCTAGAACACCTCACTAGGAAGGAGACCAGGTGACCTCCTGACTAGATGCTGAACCTCCTCCACTGGCTCCTCTCTAGGTAGAGGAGCAGAGGCTCTACTCTGAGACCCTCATGAGGACTGAACCTCTCCCCCTGTCTCTGAGGAGACACCAGACACCCTCCTGAGAAAACCCACTTCAGCTGCTTGTTCCCGCTGGCTGGTACCAGCTTTTAGGAAGGAAAACAGCATATCAAGCAGACGCTGGATCAGTGATGATAAGGACAAACTTCCCAAAACCCCAACCCTTCCTTAAGAGCTTGAGTTTGGCCCTCTAGTCCAGTTCACATCCCTTCTTCTTACAGCGGGCTGGGTCTCGAGGACTCTCCATAAGATTGAAGGTAAATGAAGCAAAGATAATTAGTGAGCTCGGACACACAGCAGGATGTTGCCCAGCGGAACACCCCTTCCCATAATAACCATGCTCTCCTCTTCCCACCTGCTAGCTCATTTGTCATACAGCGCAGAACATGGCCGAGGGTTACACGACACAGGGTAATTACTGGTCCAGGTATATATACATGTTGATTTATGGATGTGAAGATCCCATAATTTGGCTGTGACAGCGACATCTGTATTAGAGGACTGTCATCTGAGATACTGCACTTGTTCTGGAAGAAAGAGCAAAAGGAGCAGATCAGAGGCACAGATAAGGATCCGCTTATGCACCGTTCCCATAGCAACGTTAGTTAGTGGAGCTGATGTCTTTATGAGGCAGCATAGCTCAAGAGGCAGGGTGGTCATCTAACAATCTGAAGATTGGTGGTTTGATCCCCGGCCCTCATAGAAACCCTGCCGAAGTGTCCTTGAGCAAGACACTGAACCCCTAAGTGCTCCTTGGGCATTGCGGCCATCACTGCAGTGGAATGGCGGCCATTGTCAACCCAGGCCTCAACCAATCCATTATGATCTTGTCAATCCACATGCAGATTTGGAAGAATGATAGGCTGGATGCCCATCCTGGCACAACTGCAGACCCTAACGACAGGGTCACAGGTAAGGCGCTGGAAGCCATCCCAGTACTCATGGACTCGCGCCCATGCCTGTCACCAATCACAGCTCCTATACAACAGGATGGGTCAAACGCATATGACAAATTCTCAGTATGTACCTACAATGACAGATAAATGAAGCTTCTTTTTCCAATATGAATGCTTGGTCTGTGGAGGTATGCGGAGCAGCGTCTAGGCAGGACAAGATAACACATTGATTTATGGTTATCTGATTCAGGCTGATAACAGTTGAGCTGCAGAGGAGCCACAATGGGAGGGAAGTTGTCAGAGGAGTGTTGACAACGACACTTTCCCCTCTTCCTGCTCCTTCACTATGCAGGCCCGACACTCACAAGGCAGCTTATCGTCCTGACCTCTGTGGTGTGCTCACCTATCGGGAACGGAACCAACCCCAGCTGACAAAACACACGGTAAGGTGAAGTTAGCCAGGTGGATGTGGGGCCTACTTAATAACAACAAAATAAGTATATAGTGATAATAAGTTTGTGCAGGTGTGATTATTGTCTGTTGGTCCTGTCTCGACTGATCCCAAACGTCAGCTGGGCAGTTATCTATGACACGACCCCCCACCCACCCGACACGCCCAGACACACAAAACCAACGTCCCCTTTATTAGTGTGTTACGGGCAAGCAGGAGCTGCCGGGCCTCCAGAGTGATGGAGGTGCTTCCTGTGCGGCCGGAGCTGCCTGCATGATTTAGGAGCTGAGGTCGGTGATCATAATTGCTCTTTTATTGACGTCTGGGGATTTGAGCCGCAGACTATGACACTGTGGCAGAACCTCATGACTGTTGGCCAACATGCACAGCACTTTACGTAAGGCTGTGGTTGGCGGACCGGTCTGGACGGGCAAAACGCTTGTTTTCCCAACACATGCATCCCCTTCCAGATAAAGCCCTGCCCTCCGTGGGAGGCATTGATATTTGATTTAGTCTGCTGCTACATCTGTTGTTATCTGGGACAGATAAGCTACATTCAAAGGCATTCATCCACGCTGGGCTACCGACAGCATTCCAGTGTAATGTGTACTGTCGTACTGTCACATGCAGCACGTGAGGCTGAACTCCCCACGGCACGTTGCTGTCTGCGTTTGGGTGAGGAGGGAGCAAGGGAGGGAGCAAGGGAGGGAGAGGGAGGGAGGGAGGTGTTGCGTTGAAGGAAGTTTTCCATGGATGAAAGTTGTAGCAAAATATGTCCCCCCAAGATATGAAGTCATCTGTGGGCGAAGGACTGGAAAGAGACAACCTTGAGGGTCCGGGAAAAGGCGCTGAATCAGACTTGAGACTCGACCTTGATTTGAAACTTTTGAAAATGAGTCTGTGACCTTGGCCCGAGGAGCCCTCTTGTAGAGAACAGAAGACAGGAATCATCAGGTGACCTCCTGGAATTTGGGTAGTGTAAACTTGGCTGTGGTTGCTCAGGGGAACAGTGCCTGCTTCGGGAACTGACACGCCAGAGGTTGCAGGTTTGAATCCACATGGGATACCAGCATGGATGTCTGGCCTTAACCCCCCAAGCCTGCCCTGGGTTGAAGTGGCAAAACCTGTGCAGGGTGTTTCTCTGTCTTTCACCCAATGAGAGAGGCCGATTCAAGAGCCAACTTTGGATAAGTGTTGATGACAACATGACATGACATGACACGACACTCAGTAAACTGAACAGAACTGAACACCATTTTGGCTCAGCGTCCTGCGACGGGCAGCCTTGCGAGCCTGCTGTTGGCCTCATCACACGGCTTCAGGAACTCCTCTGGGCTAACGGTCTGGAACCAGGAGGACCACGACAGGCAACGCAGGCACTAAACTCCAACAGAGCAGTTTTGAGGCTGCTTGGCTGAACAGTGTGAGGGCTCCTCGTCTCTGTCAAGGACCACTCCCCGCCCGGCGGGCCCTGTCCGGGCCCCACAGTCTCCTCAGGCTGACAGCCCTGGCCGAGATGTGAGCAACACAACACAGCAGTCACAATTAGCCCCCTATTCATTTCTTGGGGATAATCCTCGTCTGGCTGAGCCTTTTCTCTCCCTAACATCACTTCTTCTGGCAAATGTTTACACAAGCTATGGTATGTATGCTCCTCGCCACCTTCTGCCTCGGCTGAGGGTCTCTGCGTAAGAGACCTGGGTGTGTAAGCCTGTCTGCTTTTCCAGCGTGGCTGCTAGGACTGAAGACCTGAAGTGACAAAGGCCCAGTGAATGTCGGCCCACAGGGGCGACTGTCAGTGTTCAATAGAGTGGATTAAGACGGAGCATAAAAACCGAGCGCACCCTGACATGTTGACATGTTCTACTAAGTGCATTTCAAAGTGGATTTAGCCTGTTTGCTCCATTGTGGAGGGGACACGTAGACACAATCGCTAAATGGGGTGGCCTATTCCCGAGACAGTGGGTGAACTTTACTCTCGGGTGTCTGGGTGCAGGTTGAGTGTAAAGGGTGAAAAAGGCTACCGAGGATCCTGGGTAGGTTCAGAGATTTCAGAGAGCTCTGTCCTTAACCAAACAAACAGCCTGGAATTTCTGCAATTGTTGGTGCAGAGGGTTGAGTGACAGGGCTGCATAGCAGAGGAGTCTGTCAGCAGACAAGCAGGGGTCAGAGTGTGACCACCCCTGCTGCTGCAAAGGGCAGCGCTGCCCAACACTAGGGCTGGGTGGTAGTATCACACTTTAAGTCCTCTTGGAAAAAAAACACTCTTGATTCTGAGAAGATGCTCACAGACTAAGATGGAGCTTGGGGGATTAAGGACGGATCTCCTTCCCGATACCCTGTGATGGGTTCGAACCCACAACATCTGGCTTGTCAGCTCACAAAGTACACCATCTACCACTGAGGCCAACATATCTATCTATCTGTCTGTCTGTCTGTCTATAATAAGCAATTCTAGGTCAAGATATATTCCACAGTTCCACCATTTCAAAAATTTCAAACACTAGGATAAATTATGAATTTCACAAGTTTATGCATTTCAAAATTAGGAAAATAGCTCTCAGTCATGTAGAGCCTTCCATGGACCAACATCTACCTGCAGCAATGTATGCACTAAAACATACGACAAACACACCCTATGCTAGTGTCTACTGTTGTTTTAATGTTGACATGATAAATCAGAATTTCACACACAAGTTGTGCATTACGAAGACTTCACAGCTGATAAGACTCCTCCCTCTATTTACAGCAAATAAGATTGGTGACCAGGTGACATCAGAGATGCACTCCCCAGTTTTGGGTTTTAGTGCAAGTCATCATTAGCTGGTTGACCTGAAAGTTGAACCCTGACCCCCTGGGAGCAGTTCTGCATGGCTGGTAGCTCGCTGGTGAGCCAGAGAATGCAAGCCCTGGGCAAAAGGCACTCTTTTTGGCAACAGTGAAAAACAATAAATAAATAACACTTATATTACACAGACAGGAGATCATTCAATCAAAAATCCTGATTGTCACTTTGTGGGCTGGAGCAGCCATAGAGGTACAGTGACAGGGCAGTGTGGGGCAGAAGGGAAACGGGGTAAAAAGCAAACAGACATTACTATTACATAGATCGCCTCAATGACTTCCCTCACGTTGCCTTGGGCCCAGTTTGGGTCTCTGAAGTAGCTCGTTAAGCACAGGAATATAGACTCAATTACCCTGGGCAAACACACCACTACCGCTTGGTACTGTGTTGGCTGGCTGGGGCCCTGGCCCCGGGCCCCAGCCCTGCAGTGTTGGAGCATGTGAGCCCTCTGTGCTCCCAATGATAGAGTCAAGCTGTTCCTGCTGAGCGGAGGTCAGGGTCCTTCAGTCAGCACCCCGGCCCTGAACAGAGCACACAGGAATCCCCCCTCTCCCTCCCTCCATCCCGCTCCCTCCATCGACAGGCCGCATCTCCACACTCTCTCTCCCTGAGCTGCAGGTCCAAATAAACCTAGTAGCATGCTCTCTCTCTCTCTCTCTCTCTCCTCTCCTTCCTCTCTCCAGGCATGCTGTCACTCCCCTCGTCAGGATCATTAATCAGGCGAGGCAGATTAGACTTCAAACACAAATAAACTGGGCCTGGTGGCCTCCTCTTAGCCCCCCTTTGACTGTAGCAGCCCTCTATATGCTATTCACAGACCTCCTTCTCCTCCTCTGTTTCACAGACCTGAGATGGAGAACATGAAGTGCCTGGACAACTGGACATTTAAATGGGAGAATTTTACCCATCTATCAGAGCTTTAGTGAAATAAACAACTTGCCTTATCTCTAAAGGGCGATGACTTTTGATGACTGACCTGCCAACCGTGTAAATACACAAGAGATAACTCTTATCAGCTCAGTGCCCATTATACTCAGCCTGGCTATCCTACTCCTTTCCAGAAGCACATATCTTTCATAAGGATTAAAGGTATCAAATGTGCACATTGAATACATACAGGCATGTTTAACCCACTGGCTGCCCTCTCTCCTCTCTAAGACCAGGAAGGAAATAAGTGGTTTATAGTGCCACCCTTAGGTGAAACTGAGTACTGCATGCATGTCTGAGAAGGCTCTGCCCTGAAGGGATAAGGTTGCCAGTGCCTGGGCTGTGGTGTCGGCGCACTCGTTTTGACAGAGCCTGTTATTGTGATCCCAATGTATTCTTTTGTGCATTGGGAAGGAGAAGGGCACAAGAGAAGAGGGCTGAGGGGGAGCTGGACTCATAGAGGGCCCTAAACAAGCATGCACTCTGGCCAGGTCTGACTGGCTGATTGACAGGCAGCCCGCCAACTGTTTGTGTGTCCATGGGAAACAGGGTGGTGTCACTGCAGCACTAGCCCAGGGGCTATCCATCAGTGTCACGAAGGGGGCCATGGCATGTGTCACCTCCAAGACTAATGGACAGGAAGTACAGCCTGAGAAACAACAATATTTGTAGAATATGTATTCAGAAAAACATTAGGGCCCTCTACGATTCTCCTATGGTTCCAACTAAACCCTAAGACCTGGTTCTGATGTATGACTGCTGTTTGCTTAAAGGACGTTCTCTATGCAGTCAAGGCTTTCACTGAACTCAATCGAAAAACCCACATTTTCTGAGCAGACCTACAAAACAGCAGCTGTCAATATATGGATTATCTTATTCAGTAACTACATGATCTAACACTGACACTAACCTTGTTTCTTCACTTGAAGCAACAGCTCACCCATTAGGTGCTTACAATCAAGCCTGGTGCGGTGAAAATTATGGGATGGCTACGAACTTAGGAGGCCAAATCTAGACAATTGAGGGACCCTGTGTGCTCAGCGGTGTTCAGAGACAGGGGTGCTTAACCTCAGCAGCCAGTGACAGTGGCATCCATGCCTGAGCGCTTGGTGATATTGAGCTTTGTCAGCTCCTCGGCACAGGTTGGGTGGATTCCTACAGTCTCCAGCAGGTGGGAAAGGGTGGCCCCACACCTGGACACAGACGTACACACAGAGGTCATTCATCTTGGATTGCATGGCTTTTATCATCTCCATGGCATTGATGTATGTCCATTTCAACTTAGTCAACTTTTCAACTTTATTTATAATGCAGAGCAGACACTCACTAAAAGTGCTCACTTCTATTAATTATAAAACTTTAATGCTGTGCAGTCAATCTTCTTATTAGGGTCCATTATTTTCCCAAACTTTGCATATAAAACTATGGAAATGAAAACTAATTTCCACAGACTTTACATCTGCTGAGTAAATCCCAGTGCCAGCAATGAATTCTAAGAGAGGACATATACATCATTTCCTTTCTTCCCCTTGAGGATACCAAACACCTGCTCTTAGTGGTGCTTTTTTCAAATTATTACATAGAGATGGGGCCTACCAAATAAAGTCCACCCATCCATTAATTGTCAACCGCTATCTGAAGTCAGGTTGTGGAGCCGTGCTTATCCCAGCACTCATTGGACAAAAGGTGAGGAAACACCCTGGACAAGTTGCCATAAATTATTAAATTTGGCACCAATTTAAATAACAAATAAATAAATAGGGGGCAGCATAGCTCAGGAGGTAGGGCGGTCATCTATTAGTCTGAAGATTGGTGGTTCCATCCTCGGTTCCTTTAGAAACCATGTTGAAGTGTCCTTGAACAAGTTAGTGAACCCCTAATTGATTGGGACAACGGATGAAAATTAGCCTGGTGGCTAAATCTACCGTATTTATATTCTAAATGTTCGTTAATATGCACTTTCCCAATAAAGGAGATTGTTATTATTTAATTTGTATGTAAAGAAGCCCGTGAAGGCACGCATCTTAGTGCCCTTTGCCCACTCTAAGGGACATGACAGACCTTACTTTAAGTCCGTTCACATATTCAAAAGGGGTGAGTGATAGTGAATTAACTACTTTGAGACTCTACTCATACAGTTGTTAAAGATGTTTTTGTAGATTGCTTTACTCTACTTTGATGAAAGAGAATGGGAGTCAAATCGATAAGCTCTGCACAATACAACAAAGGAGTGCCAGAAAGCCAAGAGCAACCATTTTACATTTGATGTTACCAACTTCCTTCTGCACAGCATTGATTATCTGGGTGTGGCGAACATCGCCTGGTACTTAGAGCAGGTGAAAGCTATCACAAAGCAATCTCAGTTTTTCCAACCACTATTTAGCCCACGACTGTAAATTGTCATAAGAAATAAGTTGGTCATTCAAACATCTGAAGAGTAGTACTGAAATACTTACTGGAAGCCCATAGCAAAGCCCTGAATGACTTCTCCAGCATTTGGACCCGTGAAATGCAGACCCAAGATCTTCTGGTCTCCACCCCTCTGACACACCACCTGGAGAGAGGTAAGGGGAATCTATTCAATACACAACAGGAACCATTGAGATGTCCACCATTTCTTTCCATCCAAGAATGTTTTGCATATTTAAAGCATCCCACATTGTCTATCTGTTGTCGCTGGTGTTGTTTCTCTCCAACCAAACATCTGTCTTAATGCTGTTTAGATTTATTTTGTTGGTAAAAGAAGACATGAGTTACACCACATCTAAACCAGCCCGCTGTGAGATTGCAGCTGAACAGATCAAGTGTTGGTAGGATGTCTGTGTTTGTAGAGGATTTCTAAGAGTTTGCTCTTAGCTGATTGTGACCCTATTCCTCAGGTGAAATGTGTCTCAGGACAGAAACACTGAAAGCAGAATAGAAACTAAAAGACTCCAAAATAATGTTAATGAGATAGAGGTCCATTTTTCCATGACACGATTACTCCCCACATTATGGAGGTGGACACGGACTTAGATGGAGCTGGAGGGGATTAAGGCCGGACGCCCTTCCTGACGCACTATGTTGGCTTCAGTTCCTGAAATGTGCACTCCACCACTGATCTACTGCAGTCTGCACTCCAAAATAGTAATATTAATAATAATAATAAAAATAAAATCTGTGTCAATGGGCAGTTTGGCTTGTTCCTACTTTTACATAACACTGGCTGGCATCCCTCTCAGCGACACTGAACTCCAGAGGCTTGTAGAATGCATGGTAGACCTACACAGACAGACAGACAGGCAGGCAGACAGACAGACAGACAGACAGACACACACACACACACACACACAGGCAGAAGTTAGCTACAGACAGTAAATACAATTATTTATCACCAAAACAATGAATCAGGGCAACGACTCTGCAAGAGAAGCAGCATGATAATAAAAACAATGTGATGATTAACACAACCCACTAGAGAGGTCACTTCTAGCTTTTCGTAGAGATGTACTTATCATTTATCACTACGGACGTGTTTAATATTTAGGGCGAGCGTGTTGATGCGTGCAGATGGAGTCACACAGCTGTTAAGGGCAGCTCTTTGCTACAGTTCCTCAGATCACAGGGTGCCTGTCATCACCCCATACATGCCTCAATCAGGCCTCCTGCTTACTTGTCAATCCCAGAGAGGAACCCTGCCTCACCAGCCCGACAGTTAATGGCTGGATCAGCACAGGTGTTAGTCTCATCTGCTACAGCATGCATGAAAACAGAACTAGATGTGTTTTTTTAGATGTCTGTTTCCTAGGGGACTACCGGTTCAATATCATGTGCAGGCCAATGCTGGAAAATGGCCATTCAGACCAACGGGGTAGAGAATGAAGATTATACGGTCAGAGTCAGACTGTTCATTTCAGATATGTATGATTCAGAGGTAATACATCTCTACCAGAGTTTCTCCTGCATAGTGAGGAGACATGGGAACAAGCCACTTTCAATCATAGTAAAAGTTGACTTTCAGGACGTTTGAAAAAGCTATAAAAAGGCTTGAATATCAATTGTAATGAAATGAGGGCTTTATCATGATCATGTGTATTACATTTTCCCTTTCCACTCTGAGCTGAGATGTTGAAGTGGACCCGCTCTCGCTGCAATGCATTATAAACATATCAAGAGTTCCATTCATCCCAAAATGTGATAAATCCATTTTAGAAAATTTTGGCAACCCGAAATTCATCAGTTGACACTTCAAACACGCAAACAAATTATCCCTGAAAATATCTTGGTCGTGATTTAGGCCGTGACTCATGGCCTAAATCACAAGTCTCACTGTGCAACAGCAAGCATTTAAAAGACCAGCACTGCCAAGCCACCAGGAACCAAACAGTGTGCGTTTCCTTTCGTGGATTGGCGATCCTCATATTTCTCCAAAGGGTTTCATGATTATTATGTCTGTGATCCAGTACCTCTATAGCGTCTTTCCCGTGCCTGCTTTCGGCCTCCTCCTCAGACAGCCCCACGCAGCCATATTCCACAGGGGTAAACACTGTGGTCGCCACCTGACACACACACACACACACATACACACACACACACACAAACACACACACACGCACACACATTGGGAAACACCCACAGTGATATTTACACAATGCACTGAAATAAAACTCCCAAAGAATCTCACAATCAGAGGAATTGGTATAGACAATGAATAAACAGCCCAAAAGAAGAACAGAAAAAAGCAAAACAATGGGCTTTAGGGGTAATATGTCTGTCATCAGGAATGCATTTTACAGAATGTGAGTGAGTGGGGCCATTTAATGTTCTGAATCGTCCTCCAGGGGGAGGGAGGCAGAGCTGGGGATGTGTAAGGCTTTCTACACACAATGCACCAGAAGTGGTGCTGATCTGCCACAGACAGAGGTATGAAACAATCGGCTCAAAGGGCCACGTAGACACTATCTGGGAAGACGGGTGGAGTGACTGGCCTTGCAGGGCGTGCATGCATGAGCACATGTCTGTGTTGTTATCGCGTGAGTGTGTCACTGTGAGGAGATCAGTATTTCTGTGTGGGTTTTAGTGACTATGTGTGTATCTTACATTGTTGTAGTTCATGAGCTCGAAGCTCTTTCCAGCCAGTCTGCGGGCAAGCAGCTTTCCCGATTTAATGGCTGTAGGGGTCAATTCTGGACGACCCTGGAACAAGAGAACAAGTTTAATGGTAACTTCAACATTCTTAGGCCTCTCATCCAGTATGCCAGTATGCACATACCCGCACGCACACGCACACACACAAAGCTTAAAGCAAATCTGAAACCCATTGTAGCTACAGAACCCCCAAAATTGCATGTCACAAACCTGACATTTGTCCATCAGTCTATTAGACAAACTTCATTCATAAAAGTACAGCATTTGAAAATACTTTTTTCCCCTAATCTCATGTAAAAACACACACTCGTGTACTCACAGAAAATACAGAACTCAGTAAGAACATGAAAATCTGGCGCATAGCGCTGGGGCCGCGAATCCATGACTCACAGTGAGAATAACACATTTCTCAACCGCTGAATAGATTAGTACGCTAAAAAACTATCAGAGCCTCTGCTGTCCTGTATGTTTGACTCAAACTACATAGACGTTCTGAACATGTGCCAGAACATGTCATCTGGACAAACAGACAGACAAACACACAAACATAACGGTTAAACAGTGTAGGAAATAGTTAGGCTCCGGGGCAATTCTACAGGCATGACCTAAGCCATTAGCAACCTGTTAAATTATCAGCACACATCCTGTTGTCCAACACATCTCCTGTAGACCTGTTGAGCATGTGCGTTCTTGCAGCTGAGCATGTAGTTTTATTTCGGTTGCTGTGTTTACATGCCAGACATCCTGTGTCATTCTCTCGAGGTGTCTCTATTTGTCAATGAGAGAAGAAGGAGAAGAGAAAAAGGATTGCTGGAAACATCAACGGAGTTATCAACCCTGCCCCCTTCTTCTCCCACCGCAGTGAAAAGCTGAGAGACAGATCGAGGCTAAGTGCAACTCATCAAAGCAACGCGTCAATCACACAGCACTCTGCGAGTGTGTGTCATGAGGCCTGGGAGGCAGGAAGGAAGCTCACAGCTGGTTGAGGTGAAAAAAAAACAACACTGACATTATATCCAACAAGAAGAACTAGTACCAACATGGCTGGCTCAGCCCGTAAAGCGGGAGGCCCTTTCTATTCTATGAGGCTGCTGCATGTCGGGATGGCTGACAGTCTATTCAGTCTTCAGTGGAAAAGCTGTGGAACACAGAGCTGCTGTCTGCTAACATACATGAAACTGCAGCTTCTTAGAAAGTTTCATGCAAGATTATTTCTAATGTGTTGACGCAGATTTCAGTGCTCTGGAGTCATACTTGAAGCTCTGGCTGAAAAGAGACCATGTGATTATTGTGTTACTGTAAAGTCCACTGAGGCCAATTTAAATTGTTGATAATGGCCTACACAAATAAAACTGACTTGATTTGACTTGACAACTTTAAGCTGAAATAAGAACCCAAATAGAAAAATTCAGATTTGAACCATTTCTTGACATAGCCATGTTAATTCTGTGATGTTTATCCAGCTCGTTACTGCTGCTAGTATGTTGTCCACATTGTTCACGTTTTACAGTTACCTCGCTGATGTCCCCAAAAGCGTAGATGTTGGGCACCGAGGTCGATTCATCGGCCCTTACAATTATTTTCCCCGTCTCCTTGTTGAGCTGCACACCAACCTTGTCCAGGCCCAGAGCTTTGGTTTCCGGGGCTCTGCCTACGGTAATAGTGAGGAGATGACAGAGGGTAAATAACATATTACACAATGGGGGGGGGATGAGAGTGAAAGGGAGAGGGAGAGAAAGAGGCTGTACAGTGTTCATAACACATTCCATTCAGCTGGCATGCTAACATATGGTTCAAAAGCATGTCCAGTCCTTGTCCAATAGAGTAAATGTTATCCAGCAGTTAGGAAGAGATCATCAAAAATGTAGATATTGTATGTGTGTGCATATTGGAGGGGGGATGCATCTGCTCAGTGTTCCTACCACATACAGGCATTCAGCTGGAGCGCTACCAAGATCTTAAAGGCATGTCTCACCAATCTCTGTCCAACAGAGGGAATTTTATCCTAGAATTAGAAAAGAAAACATCTGTCCAGCTGGGAGGGAAGGTGGATGGAGTGATGAAGCAAGGGAGATGGAGGAAGAAGGGAGAAGCTCACTTTCTGCAGAGTGAATAATGAGTAGCTTGGGACCGGTATCCCATCAGCCCCAATGAAACCCTGGGGTGTGATTTCTGTCACTTCCTGGGGGACGACTGACGGATACTGTCAACGCTCAGCCATCTTGATGCACAGTCTCCATGACGATGGACCACGCAACCCCCTGCCGCCCAAGTCCAGCCCCCCTCCTCCTGAGCTCCTCACTCCCTGCCTGGGTAGCATAATAAACACCAGGCCCTGAGGTACCCACGTAGATGCTATCGAACAGCAAGAATAACAAACCCCCAAGACCCTTTTTCCTGGCTGGAGCCGAGGAACAACTTCCTCCCCCTATGCTAAAGTCAGGGGCTGGGGGCTGCAGGGCCCAGGGACCTGTCCATTACTGCAGCATGGGTGGTTGCAGAGGACTGGGAGAAGGGGGGGCAACAAAGTCTGATTCCTAAAGTGATTGAGCTGGTTCTGTTGGTTCTGTTGGAGTGTTTGAGTGATGGAGCACCCTAGAGTTTGAACACAATGTACAAAAGTATTCAAGGAGGTTCTTTCTTTCTTTCTCTGTTCTTCCTGAGCATACGGCATCAAATTCAATCTCAGGTTTCTAGACACAGACCTAAGTGAGGTCAGCTGCAAGGGGAGCAGGCCAAGGTGAACATGATGAATTCATGCTCATGGATATGATTCTGACTCCTGACATATGTTGCATGCCACCTCCTATCTCTTCTAACTCTCCTGTCTTTTTCCACTGAGCACCAGCGACATGCCATTGAAGTGATCTCCACAAAAGCATACATCTCATCCCCACACACACACACACACACAGTACATTGTACAGTATCACCCAAAACCAGACTTATATCCACTCTTTCTTCATGCAGACAATTTCTCGGCATATTTGGCCTTTCCTGTCTGTCTCGAACTCTAGGAGCGACCACAGCTCCATTGTGTGTCGAGGACACAACAGTGGATTGGCTGATAAGGGACTAGGCCCGATCTCAAAGTCTCCCAAACACATGGCGGTGAGGCCCCCAGTTGATGTGCTGCTTTGTAAAAAGCCTGTTGTGACATTAGGAGGAAGTCTTCAGATCGCTAGGCTAATTAGCCACAACAAACCTCCGCAGCTTGAAATGAAAGCCAGACACTTATCTGATCAGTCAAATGAGCAGAGACAAAAGAGAAAATGTCAGGCAGGAAGTGAGGAGGAAGACTCTATTTGGATAAAGATTATTCACCCCACTGGAAACTGATTATTTTTCTGCTTCACGCTGGATGGTTTAAGGAACAGCTAAATGAGCTGAGTTGGCATAGCTCAGGAGGTAGGGCGCTCGACTAGTCATCGGAAGATTGGTGGTTTGATTCCCGCGTCCTTCATAAAGTGTGTTGAGGTGTCCTTGAGCAAGACACTGAACCTCGTAACTGTTCAAGCCCTGTGATGGAATGGTGACCTGTCCAGATTATTTCCCTGCCTTTTGCCCAATGAGTGCTGGGATAAGCTCCAGCATGACTCCACAACCTGACTTTGGGATAAGCGGTTCAAGATGGACGGAACTAAACGAGGTAACTTGCTCCAGAAAAAAAATCTCCGAGGTGAGAGTGATAGCTCTCATTTAAAAGAGATAATTTAAAATTATAAAGAAATGCACATTAGAAAAAATAGTTGTTAAGCTTCTGCTTACACAGCATCTGAGAAAACTATTATAGTTTAAAGTTCATAAATTCATAAAACAGTGGGCTAGAGGGGGAGGGAGACATGCAGGGTAAGTACTCAGGGAAGGATGCAGAAGTATGCATAAGCAGGAAAAGGACAGGAAAACAGTAATATCCCATTAAAAATGAATGTGAGTTAAATGTCCAAATGGAGGAAAGAAAGGTAAAAAAATATTGTACCCCTAACTACTGGACATTAGAGTGAGGAGGAAGTGTGGAAATGTACCATTTCCTGCTGTGTCCTATGGCAGCACCTGGACTAGGGAGTGGCCGTGGGGCCAGGATGGGCCAGGGGAAGGGGTGGAGGGAGGTAGGGGCCAGAGAGAAGGATGTGGCTGATGGCAGTGGTACGGTCCCTCTGGTCCCCTCTGGCCTTTAATATCTCCACTGAGGCCCGAGACCCCGCCTGACCTCTAGTGTAAGGTCACACTAAAGGGAAGTGGTCTTGGACTTGCACAATTCCTCCATGTACACTTCAAAGCGAACAGGCCATGTCACGTCTACTGTGGATTCTTAGGGAGCTGAACAGGGAGGTCACCTATACAGACTAAGGAACAAACAGCCCACTGAGGGCCCTCTGGGCTCCTCTGCTTCTACAATTAAAAATAAAATGCCAGCGCTTAAGAGAAGATCTGTGCCTTTCTCCCCAATCTCAACTTTCAATACCAATCCCTCACATCAGTCAGGGAAATCATTAGCAGAAGGTTCAAACCCACTGCAGGGTGTCAGGAAGGGCATCCAGCCTGAATCCCCCCAAGTTCCATCTAATTCCGTGCCCCCCCACACACAACGTGGGGACTATCATGACACCTAAGACAGACCTCTCATATGCCCGTGTACCAATATCTTCATTACTGCCCAGCACTGCTTTTAAGGACACATAAAAATGCAGCAGTCGCACCTTCTCACGCCTAACATTGTACCGGCTGATGCATCCACTCCATGCATGCATCATTCTCACCACCAATCACATGCTGCTCTGACTGTGAACAACGGTGGGACTGATGGCCGAGACAGTGTGGGAATTCAACCTTGGGAGGGAAGAACGTCATCTCAGCTGCAGGGTCACACACATCCTTGTCGCTGTCACGCATACATCCAAACACTCACAGGGCGGTATGGGTAGTGGGCACAGGCTTCAGGACCCCGGAGGGCCCGGTGGTCAGGCTTTCGGAAGCACGTTGTTGTCTTTGGGACCACAGCGGCACGATTAAACCTCACGGCTGTGGCCCGACGGATGTTCCCTCTATTGTTGCTAATGCCGCTGGTGGAACGGGAGAAATGTAAGGATAGAACAAAGAATGGATGGAGGGCTGGTGAGGGCAGGCATGCAGGCAAGTGGGCAGGCAAGCCAGGGATGGCGGGCAGAGATGGCAGTGACAGATGCGGTGGGGACAGAGCAGGGTCGGTTTCCGCAGTACTGGCATGGGCAGGAAAGCACAGAGTGGAAGAACAAAGGAGGAGGGGGGCTGTAGTGACCCTGTGCCTGGGTGCATCCTGCCTGGTCCTGCCCCTCTCCAACCAAACAGCCAGAGAACCTGGGCTGGGTGATTAACACTTCCCCTGGTAACGCCATCACTCAGGCTTTATTACCTTGTTTTTAAGCTTGATTCTTCTGCTATCTGCTGATGCAGCACTCTATTGAGGATGACAATGAGAACTGATGGTGGTGGACGGGGAGCGATCACACCCAATGCTGTGTCTCAGAGATGTGGTTCATCACATGGAAACAGTGTAGGTGCTTTGATAAGTGTGATTCTTAAAGATGGGATGTTTTGAAATCAAAAAGAGAGACCTCATCCCCCTCAAGGATATTCAAATATAAATGTTAGGATTAATGCACTTCTAATCTAATCGATTTAAGATTTTTGGTGAAATTTGCAATTTTTTTCAGATATAGGGAAGCCTTAATTTCTACTGTATTAAGACTTTGTCACCATGCCCTCAAGATGTAGTGATATCATTGTCCAACTGAATGCCAGATCTCCAATTTGGCTATGGTTCTTCAGGTAACTGGTAAAAAAGAAAAAGAAATCAACCTGACCCAAAATAAACACACTCACCTACTGCCCAAAGTACAGTGTCAAAGGTGTCCCTCTCCTCCTTGCCCGTCCTGGTGTCTGTCCAGGTCACCTGCAATGCTCCAGACGACACTTTCTCCACTTTTTTGGGAATGCACTTCCAGGAGAACTTGGTCCCATAAGCCTCCATGTAGTCTATCACAAGGCCCGCCATTTGCTGCAGAGACCAAAGAAGGGAGAATACTGAGCCTCTATCTCTTCAAAACAAATCAACAAAATCATTCCTCATATCCCGTTCTTATTTAACCCAACATTTACCATCATCTAGTGCTATGGGGTCCCCAATGCATATTGGTCCAACACCCAATTTCTTTAATATCCCATAGCATATAGTAACAGCATAATTCCATAACATATTAAATATATATATGGAGAGGAGAAGCTATAGTCTGTTGTCCAGTGTGCGACCTACACTGTCTCTTTGTATGGTCTGTATGATTACTGCTGTCCTTGTGCCATACGTGTCAAAAAAATACATTTTTTTGTGATTCTGATAAACTTAAATAAGAAAATAAGTAGAGGCAAGGGAAAAGAAAAGTATGCCCAAGTCTCGGGCTGTCTGTCTGTTTGGTAGGACTCATTCAAGACCCGTGGCACCAGTGAAGCTAGACAGTAAAGTTAGGGGATCCAAAATTAAGCCCTAGAACATGCATAGGAGCTGGCCTAATGGATATAGATGAATATGACTGTCAACATTTCTAATATTAAATGTGCTGCATCTCAGATAGGGAGCAACTTCAAAAAACAATGGAAAAAAATAAACAAATATGACAGGTCGGCAGTACCTGATCAAACCCTCGGAGGGCGATGCTGCGAACCATAACTCTGGTGTCCAGGCCAATACCTGTCAGGAATCCTGCACACTCCAGAGCCACATCTGATCAACATCAGGTTCAGGATAAGTGTCTGAGGAAACAGCTACAACACAGAGCACCATGCACATGGAACCCCCTGCCCACTCAAAGGTTATGTAACCGCAGAATACAGGGGATACGATAAACAACCACATGTAGTTTAAATTTGTACCATTTTCTGTGCTTATTATGGAGTTTATATACCAGCAGGTGAATTTGTCTCAAAGAACACACCAATGTCCATCAGGAAATTTTAGTCACTCAAGGGATGTGACTGAAAACTCCTCCAAAAACAATTTCTATAGTCGACTAAACGTTAACCTGGAACCTAATGTGAGATGGCAGCAATACGGTCCATTAAACAGGCTGAAGGACGCAAAGGATTACATGCAAATACTTTTCCTGCCACAGGTTTGATAACAATGTAATTCTAGTCCAAGATCAATTCATCATTATTTACTACTCCTTGACTTTTACAGCAAACTATGCAGCTGCTCCAGTTACAAGTTACAAGACCCATTGAGCGACAAAAAGGATACAGCTGGCGCCAACCACAAGCCTGCAAGACAGAGAGACAGAGAAGCTCTTGAGCAGAACTAATAACAATACAATCACAATGCGGGTACTGTATGTGCCCGTCATTTCTACACAAAGCCAGACTCGGACCAAAAGAAACAGTGCAAATCCAAAGTTTAGACTGTTTACTTTGAATCCTTGAGTAACGCAGGTGATGAATTATAGAACTTCAGGACCTCAGAGGGAAGTGAAGAAGTGTGAAGAATATGTAGAGAAAAGGGACATGAACAAAAGCACGTGTGTGTGTTTTCCGCATGTGCACATATGGCATAGCTGCGTAGGTGCATGTGTGGTCCAGGTGAATCACACTTCTAATCCAGCCCTGGGATCGGTGGCATTGGCGAGAGCTAATTACTAGCATTTAAAATAATCCCTGCGGATGGGGTGTGCCTTGTTCAGGGCTCAAGTCCACACATCAGTCCGCTGAGTGATGCCCGTCGCCTCCATGGATGACACCTCTCTCTCCTGCTTCTCTTACCGCCTTGACTAGAGACCCTCCTTTTCCTGAGGTCTGCCCTGCCTGACAAACCGGGCAGCCTGCGGCGGACGCTGCTATCCTCCATGCTAACACCAGTCACCAAGAGCTCCATAGCCTTTCTCCCCGCGTCCGTGTAATGCACAGCTGCACTTAACACGTATTGTGTGCTGGCTTACAGAAGATTAGGTGGGGAGCTTTAGCTTGATTCCACACTTTCATCGCTGACACACAAGTCTCCTTTCCCTCGCGTCTTCTCCGGCCTGAAGTCGTTCAAGAGGGCTGACGGGGGTGTGCTGAAACTCCCTCTCAACTAAAAACTTAGTTAATCTGACCGTCCCACAGTCAAGAGGTATCAAACTAATCTCTGAAAGGCACTTCCTGCAAACTTCCCATGCTCCATTTGGACCGACTGACAAGTTCCATTATTGCATTTCTCTTTAAACAGTAGGGATTAAGGGAACAGTTAAGCTAAAGGTGGCATCACATGATTGTTCGTATGAGGTGGGGGCATGAATGCTGGCTGATCATAATGAGCAGCTCCTGTGGAAGGTGACATCTGACAAACAGCCAACAACACAATAGGCAACATGACGAGAGGTCCATTTCCATGTGTCACCATTTAGTCCCCACGTTGTCGGGGTGGACACAGACTTAGGTGGAGCATGAGGGATTAAGGCCGGATGCCCTTCCTGACACCCTGTGGTGGGTTCAAACCCACAGCCTCTGGCTTATTGGTTCCTCAATCACACACTCTACCACTGAGCTACCGCGACCCCCAACCAGAAATATAATAAAAGAGTTAAATCATAGTCTAGTGACTGCACCTGGCCAAGCTCTCTTCTGCGATGACATTCACAGCTCCCAACCTAGTTCTGGTACTGGTGGTCTGCTGGTAACCTTGGACACGTCTTCAACAGCCCAAGCACTGAAATAGAGACTACTTATCAAAATACTGTCTAGCTACTTGGCAATATTCGATAATGGCTGTTCAGGAAAAGGGTTGATTGAAAACTGTACTTAATGTTTTCTAGATGTTTTCTGACATGTCGGACAGACTCAAGTTTCCGTGTCAACCGCAGGCAATGGAAAACGCACTGATTACATAATACTGTTTCCACTGTTTCGCCTGAGGTCTTCATGAGATGAAGACTGGATGCTTATGACTAAATGACAGAGGATGGAACAGAAAAGCCCCAAAATAGCAGCTGATGTATCTCCTTTTGTCTGGTAATATTGTGCTGATTAAAAGGTGAAAAAACAAGACCTGCACATATTAGTAATCAGAAGCCACCATGGTAGAGCACACGTGTCCAAGTCAGGTGTGGTGGGTTTGATCCTACAGCAGGGCTTCAGGAAGGACATCCAGCCTAAATCCCCCAAACTCCATCTAACTACGTGTCCACCTCCACAGTATTGGGACTGCTAGTGACACATAAAATGGACCTCAGCAGTGAGCAGCTGCAGCGGCCAGGGAGCAGCCAGCATCTTGCTCGAAGACACTTCAACATGCTTTCTGAATGCATCTGTGATCAAACTAGCAACCTTCTGATTACTAGATGACCCACTCTACCTCCTGAGCTATGCTGCCCCTGACCTGAGAGATTAAGCCTGAGCTCCCCCACACTCATGAAGCATACATGCATCTCATCAGGCCTGGACATAAATATCAAGCCTGATCACTTTTACTTGTTAGTATTGAGCTCTGCAGGGCTTAACTGATATAAGGATGTAACAGCCAATGAGCAAGCCTGTCTCCGTACAGCAGGTTGGCCCAGTGTTAAGTCAGCCCTGCTGACTTAAACTCAGTGGTTTCTCCCACTGGGGTGAAAATGGGAGCCATCGCTGAGGTGAAGCCCGGGGGTATGAACCTGTCATTCAGCTGGGTAGGCTACTCAGTGCTCAAAGGCCTAAAAAGGCACACATCCATGACCTGACCTCCTGCATGATCCTCACCTGGAAAAGAGAAAGCCTCTAAAACCCCCACCTGCAAAACTGAGTGAACACAACAACTATCAGTTACTTAGTCAACCCATAGGGGAAGCCAATGCCAACCCATGGTTAACCCCTTACCGACCGAAGGGAGGGGAGCCGACATAATAGTCAAGCGGGTATCTGTGAGTGAATCATTCTGGCTCCCATGCATAGCTGTTCTGCTGAGTGGTTGAAGCTCACAGGTGTAATTGTTTGGAGACAGTTTGTGTGGCTGATGCACAGAGAAAGGAGAGGAATCAGCCTAGTCTACAGATGGGGACTTGAGGACTGTATACGACCTCATGCTGCCACCTTGTGGTCAACAGGTTAAATAGCAGCCTTGGTAGACTTAGCTATAGAGTGAATCAGATCAAACTTGATGACAGAGGGGCAGTGGTTATTAATCTAGTCCTCAGGTGCCTCCAGTATTGCTGGCTCTTTATTCAGTCCTGAATGTGTGGCAGGGATGGCATTCAGTAAGGTAAATTACTTAGAGTTGATAACATTCACTTGCTATCCCAGAAGTAAAACTTCCAGAACTGGGTGCTGGAGTAGCTGGAACAGCAGGTGAATATGGAAAAATACAGAAAATAATGATTTTAAACAAGACAATAAATATGAAGAGGGCCTTGTGTGAACACACTAGATACACAGGGACCAGTATCCTGTCAAAATAATCCTGCCAAAATCAAAGGCGTGCAGTGCAGGTGAAAACAAGCTTGTTTCAGATGGATCCCGGAATACATATATCCGCCTGTCTGTCACCGACGAGCACACAGCCCTCACAGACCTTCAACATCACAACCACTAGTCACCATCTCCGATTATGCCAAGAGGAAAGATCAGGGAACGATCAATTAAAGAGGCGATGACAGGATGTAAATGCCTGGATTAAAGGGTTTGTTCTGTGAGGTCAGGATGCACGCTGCTAATCTGAGTCATGAGGTGAGGATAAGGAGACAGGAAGAGAGAAAAATAAACAATATGCTACTGGTGAATGATTACAGTGTGTGACAGTGGGCCATGTTATCTTAACAAGCTAAGTTGCTCAATGGGTAGAGTAGGACACAGACACCACCAAGGTTAAAGGTTCAATTCGAGGTGCAGCCAACAAGGTACTTCAGGACACTTTGGACTGTGGTGGCCCAGCATCAGAGCGTGCACCTCAGATTTGGGAGTGGTGGGCTCAATCCCACTGTGGGATCTCAGGAAAAAGGCCTCTGGTCAATGCTCGGTCAATGTGAGGCATTTGATGTCCAACGCTTTTAGAGGCTGCTGGACTAGAAAAACACTGTATAGAAATGAGTCTATTTACCATTTACTTATGCTACAAAGGATAAAAGTTCAAATCCCTGTGTTGCTAAACAAGTAGAGCACTAAAAATGTTTTTTATTTACTAAATGGGAATTCAAATTGTTCACCAAATCTGCATTTTAAACTGCATTTGCCCCGTCCTATTGTATAAGAGCAGTGGGCAGCCACCATATGGCACCCAGAAGCCATTTGGGGTTCAGTGTCTTGCTCAAGGACACCTCGACATGCTTTCTGCTGACTGAGATTCGCACCTCCAACCTCCTGATCGCAAGAGGACCGCTCTACCCACTGAGCTATGCCACCCCATAGTTGATTCACATCATGGTAGTGGGAGAGACTCACGTTTTTCCAGGTGACTCCTTCAGCCAGAATATGTCATCACTTGTGATACCGTGCTCCACTGCACCAGGGATCTATAGGAGAGATTGAGAGGTGGACGACACTGTCAACGCCTGAACATTAGCCAGTCTATCCAACCCATCAATGGAGTGAGCCCATCTAAGAAAGAGTAGTCACTCTAGAGCTTTTCATCAGTGGTGAGCCAACACTGATATTCAAAATTCAAGGAGCTCTGCCTGCCATCACCAGTCAGAAGCTTCTGCACAACAACAAAACCTCAAACTCTTCTCTTCAGAGCTATCAAGTCTGTCACCGTAGGATCAATGGAGGAATACGGTTCTACAATTATTCCGTCTACTAGGCAAGGCAAACCTTGAGACACACAAACCATTTAGGAGGAAAGTATACTTACATTTGTGGGGTACTTAGGCCGTCCCCCAGTTGCAATCACTATGTTCTTGGCAGTCAGCATCATCTGCAGGGCAAGGGGAGTGGAGTTTAGATAGCAGAAACAGAACTGCCCCTCATGAAACAACACGACAGAAAACTAGGAAAAAGAAAGTATCTAAAGTGTAGTCTTTCTGAAGCCACCATGTCAACATTTTCAAGCAACTAAATCTGGCTTCGTAAAGCCATGTTCTCAACAAGGAAGGGGCCTTTCATGTGGTACAAGATCTACACGTATGGCACGTGTTACAAGAAAGAAAAGAAAATGACTCACTGATGCTTTTACCAACTGCTGTCAAAATTGTTTGTTTACATTCCTTAAAAATGCTTTTCGATCAATCCATCCATCCACGCATCCATCCACGCATCCATCCATCATCAATCACTTATCCGTAGTTGAGTTGCAGAATCATGCTAGAGCCTATCCCAGTGCTCGTTTGGCAAAAGGCCTGGACAGGTCACCACTCCATGAAAGGGCCTCCATGAAAGGGCCTAAGCAGTTAGGGGTTCAGTGTCTTGCTCAAGGACACTTCAGCACACTTTCTGCTGGGGCCAGGGATTGAAGCACCTCTGTTCCGATTACTAGCCCCTAAAGGGCAGGCATGAGGGATTAATTGGAATTGCCATTGTGATTGTATTTCTGCAAACATGTACTGCTGTAAATTGTTTGACGGCCACATTAGTGTTTGTAGTGCTGGTGCTCTCTGGCAAGGGTCTCTTTATCAAGAGACTTTTATAGTCTTATTGGGATGATGTGATAACACAAAAAAACACCAACCTACCTCTTTCCCTGCTTTGGTCAGCCCTTTAATGGTGTGCTCATCCAATAGACTTCCTTTGACGTTCAGGTATTTCACCTTCCTGAAACACATCAGACAGTCCAAGTTCACCACTGCTGCCTGCTGTTTATTCCTCATGATCCCTGTCAGTCCCTGTTGTCTACTAGATAATAACTGGCTATAAAGTGAACTGTCTGACCAAACAACTGTTTATCAAACCATAAATGCATCAACATAGTCACTGGTCATGCATGCATCAAAATGATCTCACTTGGTGGAACACAGACATTATATTATCCTCTAATCATTACTGTTTAGAAATAATAAGACATTGAACATGTACAATCTATTTAATCACAATGCTATCTTACCAAAAGCTATAAACAAAACCTCTACTTTGTATCATATCAAATAACACTTCTTAGCTGCTCTAAAATCATTGCAAAGCAAAGCTTCTCTCGAATTACTGTGTATTCAAAAGACATTAGATGGTATCTTAACAATTAGCAATATGCTGAATCTGAGGGAGATTTCCAGATGCACAGCAGGTACTGTTAAGTGAGCACCGACACATCCAGAAAAGGGTTACCACCTGTTTACCCTCCAGCCAAGCCATTCAGTCAACATGCATAATAACCTATCAGTCATTCAGCTGCAGCCACTGTGCAGCAACACATACGTAAAAGCCTTCAGCCATTTACAATACTCACGACTATGATAGAAAAACACAAGTTGGAAATATTGCAAAATTATCGTGACAAGATATTGAAAGTACACCGTGGAAGAAAACGGTGAAGACGGAAGAGAGCGAGCGACAGAAGGGGACAATGAGAAAGAAAACCGATGTGCAAAAATGGTTGTTTCAAGCACACAGTGCCATGTGTACATCGCCTGCCACACCATGGTTCTGCAATCACATTTAATATACGAGTATAACTTAAAAAAAAAAAGGTAACTCACTTGTCCTGCAGCTGAACCCGGTGACCCCAGTTTAGGGATCTAACATGGTTCTGGACAGCTTCTACCATGGTGGCCCTGGAGAACAAACAAACGTGACCTATAGAACTGCTGCCATTATATGAGAAATTCTAATAGAAATACCAAAGAAAGCTTTTCCAGCCAGCATGCAAAGGTCACACAAAAAGACTGATGAAGTCTCTTATATATTAAAAGGGAAAAAAATATCAACAAGTAAGACTTTATAACCAAGGGTTAACTGATCTACCACAGTCATATCACATAATGATGTTGTATAAACACTCAGTTACTCTACCTAATTCATGGCATCAAGACAGCATCAATTATCTTCTTAAATATCTCTTTAGCAAAAGAACCACTGCAGTGTTTTGGAATGAGGAATCAACTCACCAGTCATGGGAGACAGGCTCAGAGATTTGCCAGCCATATTTTTTAGCATCTTTGACGGCTGTGCCAAGCAGAGCAGCCTGGTGCATGAGTTTCTTGGGAATACAGCCAACATTGACACATGTTCCACCAAGACCCCATTTGGTACCTGTTCACACCATATCCATGGTCAGCTTTTCAAAATAAGTAATACTTCTGTGTGGAATATAGTTGTGTAACCCAGAAAAAAATGATTTTACCTTTCACAGAAGGCTCCACATAATCTAAGACAGCGACCTTCTGTCCCAGCTGTGCCGCTGTTTGAAAAAAAGACATATTGTCCAATTATTTGCTGGTGAACAGCACTGGCGTAATGCCAAGCAATGAAAATATTAAAGGTTGACAGTAAACGCAGCTAAAGATTCATTGGGGAAATAAATGACTAATTTAGAAAAATGTCAGTGTAATGTTGATGGACAACAGTCCTAGCATCAGGAAACAGAGTGGAAATTTGTATTTACTGGTATCAAGAGGTATCTTTGAGATTGACAAACAATGGTAAGGCAGTTTCTTGACCATCCGCTAAAGAATTGTTCAGCACATCAACTGACGTACTCCTACCTCTAAGCCAAGCGAATCCCTCCAGAAAACTAAATTCTAAAATCCAGAGCCGATATGGAGCAGATGTGTGAGAAACTTACCTTCTTTAGAACAGGCAAGACCCCCGGAGCCTCCACCGATAACCACTAGGTCATAGTCATATTTCCCTGTGTGCAAACATTGGATGATAAATCATTAAAAAACATTAATTACAAAGTAAATAAACAGTGATTGACCTGATTAAAATTGTAAATCAATACAGTGTTGGTTTATTTGTATTCTATCATTATCATTTCAGAAACAGTGGTACAAGTCAGTACTCAATTGTTAAAGCTTGATATTTGGAACCATTAAAACCAAGTACGAGTGCAAAATTAAGGCTGGATTATATCTGTTTTATTGTTCTTTCTATGGTACAAGGGTGAATCTTTTTTTTACTAAAGTTTGGCCAAATATGGTAAATAGCAATGTGTGCTACAAACATTAATTGTATATAACTACCTGTCATTATGAAAGGAAAGATTTGACCCTTTCATGCCCACTGACAGGCAGTGGCATCATGACACTCATGGACTCTTTCTCTCTTTATTACTCTTCTGGGCGGTCACGTAACAACATCAGTCACTTAAACAGGTAGTTTTAGGATGATATTAAGCTCATGGTCCCAGGTTCCATTCAAGCACATCGGGTTACATTTCAAAGTTACCCTGTTCAGAAACAGGTTTCTTACTTTCATAAGAAGTAATAAGTCTTTCAATGTCATTTTCTGTGATGTTGGCTTGACTTATATACTTGACAGCCGTTGCTCAGGGAGGGTCATTTTCTTCAGTATTAACTATCAATTGACACCTAAAAGGTCTCCAAATGAAGTGTCTGACTTTGAGCTGGTCACTGAACATACCTTTCAAATTTCAAGCACTGACGTTCAATTTCAGAGACTTAAAACAGTGGTCAAAACATGTAATCTCGGGTGGCACGTATACATTTTCATAAATCAATTTAATCTTTTTTCGAAAGCCACAGAAATATCTCCACGACAGCTGAGAGATTTCATGATTCTCCAGGGGCTTTCTATGAATTGGGAAACCAGTCTTCTAGAAACGTCTTGGGAAAGTTATCTAAACTAATTTGGCTGACGTAAGAGGACGTGACGCAGAGATAAATTCTACAATTACTGGCTTTAGCTGTATGAACACTTCACCTAAGTAAACGCTACCTTTACAACCTTTTGTGAGCAGCTTACCTGTCAGTTTTCTTGTTAAAATACGAATACAAGTTCCTTTCCAACGATACCGGCCCTTGCAGAAGGCTGCCATATTGTTATTGTTAAAGGACCCAACTGGATAGAGGCTATCCGGCGAATTGCCTTAAAGAAATTATTCACCTCTTAGTGCACATGAGGTTAGGGGGGGTTCTAAATTGCTTCGATTTATACGAATATATATATATGCACACATATATTGGCCATTTTGCGTATGATTGACTTCTTGACGTTTATCCACGGGGTTACTGGTTTCTATTCATTCCAACATGAAATTATCTTTTTCCCTCCAAGTTATGTTATCATAGCGAGATGATACGGTGGATAGTGTTGATCAATTTGAGAGATAGTACCTGTACATAATAATAATAATTAATAATAATAATAATAGGCAGCATGGCTCAGTGGCTAGAGCAGTCGTCTGGCAATCGGAAGGTTGCTGTTTCGAGCCCCACACATGCAGAGAAGCGTGCCAAGGTGTCCTTGAGGAAGACCCTGTTCCCCCAACTGTCCTGTGATGGACTGGTGACCCTTCAAGCGTGTGTCCTCACCTTTCACCTACTGAGAACTAAGATGGGCTCCAGTTCCTCCATGACCTGATTTCAGATAAGCGGTTGACAATGGATGAATAATAATGATAATAATAATAATAATAATACTTTACAAACAAAATTGGTGACATACATTTTAGCTGGTGAAGCAGATCATTTAAAGTGTGTTTAGAATAAAAGTGTGATTACCACATGACCTAGAAGACCGTCCCACCTCCTGATCTGGGCCATCCTTTATTATTATCTGTTATTACCGAATGTTTAAATCATCAGACGAATCTACATAAACCTAAAAAAAACCCTCTTATACTTTGCAAGATGGTTGGGGCTAATGTAAAGTATATGCTTAAATGTGTAAAAACAGCAGTATAGTCCTTAAAGGGAAAACAGAAAGTGGTCAAATCCAGGTTATATATTCTAAAGCATAATCTTGTGACTTCATCACTTTCAGTAACATTTTACAAGTTTAATTTGATTTTCTATAGACTTAATTATAATCCATTTGTTATCCTGCATTCTATCTCACAATCCTTATACTAAACCAGAGCAGAGTTGTGGCCTCTGGTTCACTGTTAGTTATGTTCATGTAAATGTGATATCAGGACCTGTGAGAGGAAAATAGTGTTGACCCTCCTACCATGACGGAGAGGTCAGAGGGCAGGCCAAGCGGAGCACAAATGTCTCCCCTTGGAGAAGTCTGGATGCTTGCTGACATGGAGGTTTGAACCCGGGTCCTGCAGTGGAGTATTGGTCTCTCTGGTGGGTGGAGATGTCATCACCCTTGACACATGATCATTCTGGACTACAGACACTTGACTAAAACACCCCACGTCGGCTAATATACAAGAACCAGTCCATTTACCATTGTAGCAGGAAAATGTGAAAATAGCTGTAGAGAATAGCCCTAATTAAGCATATTGAAGTAATATTTAAAAAAGTAGCTTCAGACAAACCCATAGGAACGGATGAGGGTATGCACGGGCATCCTCTGCATTAAACTCAGGAACCTTCTTGGACTAACCGCTGGGTCCCCATCTGTTTCTGTGATGCTCTGAAACTTGAGAATATCATTATTCGAAGACATGGGCCTCACGTGAGCACCTTCATTCTGAGGCCTCACGGTTCTATACGTGAACACAGTGTCACTACAACTGCCCAGGAGGAACTTCAGTCAAAACCCAATGGAATTAGAGTGTTGGTGTCATGTGACTCCCTACATGCTACACCGAATCTCATCTTTAGCTTCAACAACCATGGTGTGGTTTGGGTTTTCCAGGAAGGGGTTTTGACAGTTGTGCAGGTTTCTCCGTCCCCCCCAGTCCAAGTTTGATCAATAATAATGTGCCTGTGAGGTGCCTGCTGTTGGTTGGTCAAAAACATGTGTGTCTGGGAATCAGACGTTCTGCTGTCACTTGTCAGCACAAAAGCACATGTGCAGGGCAAAAGCCACACATGTGCCCCTTGATTTTACTTGTGGGGTGCGTGTAGGACATTGACCTGTTTAAAACAGGAGTCGCAGAACGTTCCCCATAGA
>OMLC01042247.1:0-28011 GCA_900302585.1 Regalecus glesne
TTATATATATATAATCAAATACACGTTGGAATTCCTCAATGAGTACTTTTCTTTTTCCCATCCTCCGCATGAGATTCCCCTCACAGTGTCAGCAAATACCAAGACAGGACTTCCAACTCGAGCACTAAACTTACTTAAGGCTACTTGGCCAAATTTTGAGTCCACAATACCTTATCATGTTAAATATACAGTGATGAGCCAACACATTATGACCACCTGCTTAATATGTTGGTCCAGCTCTGATGCTTGGGTGCCCATTGTAGCCCCTTTCAACAGTAGACAGGGGGTCATCATAGGTTGGCTGACCAGCCTACAGCTATGCAGCCCCATACACAACATGGCGAAATGTACTGTTTGTTGTGAGACATTCCTCCCATAATCATCATTAATGTTTTCTGTAACTTTTGCCACAGTAGACGTTCTGTTCGTTCAGACCAGTTAGGATAGCCTTTGTTGCCCTGGTGCATTAATAAGCCCTGGCCGCCCAACTACATATCACCTATTTGTGGATTTGTCCCTTTGGTCATTTCAAAGATGCTCTAATCCTGTCATCTGGCCACAATTATTTGGCTTTCGTCAAAGCCCGTTAGGTCTTTACTGCCCATTTCTCTGGCATCGGACATGTTAAATACAAGAACTGATTCTTCACTTACTATATGATCTACCCAGAACTTGAAAATGTGCTTTTGTTTGGAGAGGATTGTTATTGGTTCTCCTATTAGTGGTCATAATGTTTTAGCTCTTAACTATACTTATGCCCTTGAGTAAAAACAAATGATATTGGAATAATACAGGTTGCACTCGAAACATCTCCTTCAATACCGAAAATTAAATTTGATCTGATTCTAATTATATTGTCCCATGTAAAAATGGTGCTGTGTGACATTTTGATTTGATGTACCTTTTAACAGATATTTAACAGACAGCCTGTAATATGATATTAATACCTGATCAAGATGTAATGGCAAAAAAAGGATGACCTTGATAGCCTAATAAAAAAAAACATGGAGAGTATATTGACCCATAAAAATGCATATTAAAGTCCAATAGAGTATTTAATTCTCATAAAAGTTATTCACAGGTATCCTACAAGCAAGTTAATCGTCTGTGGCCTAGAGCCTCCTATGTTTTAGGCTAGATTTCAAGCACACAGAAGTAAGAAACCGGAATGTCAGTAAGCAGGAAGATTATAAAAGAAAAAACATTGATAGCCAAGAAAAATGTCCCTCCCCCTATCAGACAGCGTGCAGTGTGAAACAGGCCCTAATACCATAAATGAA
Organism: Regalecus glesne; assembly: GCA_900302585.1. Lineage (NCBI taxonomy): Eukaryota > Metazoa > Chordata > Actinopteri > Lampriformes > Regalecidae > Regalecus > Regalecus glesne. The sequence continues at coordinate 1,281 of OMLC01042247.1, forward strand.
AGTAATGTGTGCAACTATTCCTAAAAAAATACCTATAACAATTATACAGCCTAATACATGTTCAGAATAAAAATAGCTCCTTTTTTTTAATTACAATTTTTTGTGAATGATTATGGTCTGTTGGACGGGTAATATTTTCCTCAAATACACAATTGCACCACCGCCAGTCTGTGTTTGTGTGTATAAGTGCAGTGTGTGTGCCAAATGTTGGGGAGTAGGGTTGGTGTTATGGTGACAATTTTCACCTTTTGTAATAGGAGAGGAGCTCAAAATTTCTACATTGCCTGCTTTCTCAGTGCCTTCTCCTCTCCTCTGCATCCTCCTTAAACTCAAACTCACCCCCACTTTCTCTCAACTGTCAGTCACTTTCTCCAGGGTCAATGTCTGATTTACTTTTGTGATCACTCGTGCATGTCTAAAGGCCTGCTCTTGCATTTTGTTAATTTATTTTTTTTCCTCTGTGAAATTGGTCCACCTCACATTATGTTCCCTATTGGGTCAGTTGGTATTAAGCTGTCAATGAAAATTACATCTCACTGCTCATTCCAGTGCTCTGCTGTCATCACTGTTGATGAATCGATCTCCTTTTGATTGCTCATGTCACCCAACATTGAATGATCCCCCTCTGATTTTATGCACTCATGTTGAGATGCTGTCAATGTGTCTTGAGTTGTAACAGTTTACTTCCCTGGCTGTTGTCTTGATTACCAGTGCATGGGAATTGAAATGGTTCTTTCTCCACCATTTGATTTATGAAATAGGCCTAAACTAGACTTAGAGTAGAGATTGTGAATGCCATTGGAATTTTTCTCACAGCTTTGCTTATCCTAACATTAAAATATTTGGCAGCGATGAAGTCGCATTTCTATGGCCTGCACAGATGCACACTAACACTCATACTTCCTTGCACTTCATAACATTTTGGGTTCTTTTCAAAAACCTGTTCTATCAGTGGAAATTGACTAGCTGGGTAACTACTTATATCTAATTCATATGTCCAGCGCTTTGGAAGACATTTTTCCCCTTAAATTTTGTTTAAGTGTTTGAGGGGTAGTTAAGATTAACGGTTCTTGTTGAGGGTTGATGCTGCCTGGTGTAGATGTTGCTCACTCAGGACAGGAACAGTACACGTAGCTGATGAATTATGTGTCTGGATTTGAGCAGACCAATACTGACTGCATCATCATTCTCCATTCATTTGCAACTCGAGAGTGTAGCCTGGTGCAGCAAATTGCTTCTGTCCCTAATCAGCTTCTCGCTCTTGCCTGGCCTACTGAAGGTAGCACATACACAATCAGCCAACCAGCTCTGTGTCTAACAACTCACCTTCTCTTGCAGTCTACCCCGCTGCATTTGGCTGCTGGTTATAACCGCGTCCGTATCGTTCAGCTCCTCCTCCAGCATGGAGCGGATGTCCACGCTAAGGACAAAGGGTAAGGAACCATCTCAAAACACCCCTGAATTTGGATATCAGAGTGAAACAAGACATCCCTTTAATATTATTTCTATTCATTGCCTTCCTTTTGTGTTATTCCGCTAATTTCACTGTCTTGGTCCCACAGTGGCCTGGTCCCCCTTCACAATGCTTGCTCCTATGGTCATTTCGAGGTCACAGAGCTCCTGCTCAAAGTAAGAGTTGAAGTCCCTCTTTTTATACCAGTTGGCATACCTAATCAAAAAGGGCAATAATACTAGCTGTTGGTAAATGCCTTTTGGCTATGAAGTTTATCAGTTAATTTGGGATTTAACCAGCCAATATAAAGAGAAATTTCAGGAAGTGGAAGGTGAAATCTGAGATATAGCAGCCGCTTTGCCTGGTTAGAAATTTAATTGGCAAATATTCTAAATTGTATATGTATTCTTTTTCATGTCTAACTTTCTAGCACGGTGCTTGTGTGAATGCCATGGACCTGTGGCAGTTCACCCCACTCCACGAAGCAGCATCTAAGAACCGTGTGGAGGTGTGCTCCTTACTGCTGAGCCACGGGGCTGACCCCACCCTGCTCAACTGTCACAGCAAGAGTGCTGTGGACATGGCACCCACCCCAGAGCTCAAGGAGAGACTCACCTGTGAGTTCACACACATATGCACACAAACGCACATGGAGTGACCATGCAAAGTGCATAAACACACATAAAGTCATCTAACCAATAGCAGGACATGTCTCAATGTGGTATGGAGAAGGAACTAGCATGGTAATGACCGTTAACATTCATACTTTTTTTTAAAACTTTGGCATATAGATGAGTTCAAAGGTCACTCACTGCTCCAGGCAGCCCGAGAGGCGGATGTGGCCAAAGTTAAGAAGACCCTGGCACTGGAGATCATCAGCTTCAAACATCCCCAGACCAATGAAACAGCTCTGGTCAGAACCAAGTTTTTGTATTGCTTTTGAGATTAGGTTTCCCTTTTGACACAACTCTTTAAGCTTCCATTACGAGTTCAACCCACAGAATAAAAATATTTGCTATGATTTTTACTGTAGAATATTGTTGCTTTAACCTGATCCACTTCATAGATGATAGGAAATATCCTCTCAATATTTTCAGATCTTTAATTTGAATTTTTTTTCTTGTTTCATTAAAATAGATTTCTGTGAGCTGACACCATCTGTGCTTTGTATCATGTGTTTATAGTCAAGGCATTACAACTAATATTCTGAAAATTTACATTTTTTTTAAACTTGCTGACACCTTGGTACAATGTGCTTTTTGGACGCCGATAGACACTGTTCATGGTGTGTTTAATCACTCCCAATCCCAGTGATCCATTTGAAAAAGAAATCGTTGCCTTTACTGTTGTGTCAGCACCTTCTGAATCACCAAATGAAATGACACGGTTGGACTATAGTTTTGGCTTTTAGTTGGCGACCGCTTCTGAGCTTGCTCAGCCATATCTGTTCATCATCCACAACAAATTTGCATCCATTTCATTGCAACTCATTGAGTGACGCTGTGATTGTATTAAACATTTAAATGATGAATGATTAAAGTGTGTTGCAACTGTAGGCAGTATTATCAATGTTTTTGGCATTATTGAATTAATTTATTTTTATTAATCTGATGTAATTATATATTTCAGCACTGTGCTGTGGCCTCCCCCCATCCCAAACGCAAGCAAGTGACTGAACTGCTGCTACGCAAAGGAGCAAACATCAATGAAAAGAACAAGGAGTAAGGCCGCCATTACCCCACTACCAGCTGAGTTAGCTTTTTCAACTGAAAACACAGGGAGAAAAAGAACAATCACAAACTATACATTTAAGATTTTCTGCTCGTGAAGCCAGCTAAGTGGTGAAGTCCTCCATCTATACACAGAATCCTAACTGCATTTTTTCTCCTCTCTTCATCCCATCTCTATTTCCTTATCTATCTACTTGTTCTGGCTGTGTAAAAAACAAAATAAGAATAGTAGTGATTGGACTGCTCTTACATATATCCCAAGAAACTTTAAAACCACCTCACCTTAAAAAGAATGACACTGCAAATTCAATTATAAGACAGTTCATAAGCAAATAACTGGCTTGCATTTTTGCAACAATTTAAGGCTCAGTTGTTTCTCAAATAGCTGACATTATCTCATGCTGCAAAATGCTTAGTTAGACTTTTACTGGTTCAGTTGCCATTAGAGTGCACAATGACAAAAAAAGGTAATTAATTCTTGTTAGTTACATTAATGTACATGTATGTATCTGCTGGAGTTCAGCACTTTCACATTAGTCATTCCTTTGCCTGTGTCTCTGTCTTTTCTCGGTAGCTTCATGACTCCCCTGCATGTTGCTGCAGAGAGAGCTCACAACGATATCCTGGAGGTCTTACAGAAACATGGAGCCAAGGTAAATCAATCTCCAGGGCGGAAAATTTGAAGCTAATGCCACAAACTGCAGTTTCTTAAAGGGCCACTTGAGGTTGTCTCCAAACGTGAGTCAATCCCTGTAGAATCCCTTGTTAAAATCCCCAACTTTACAGTATAAACATATTTACAGCCTTGTTAAAAAACGGTCTTGGTCTCTATGTCTAATTTCCCTGTTCATGACAACTGTTTGAGGGGTCGGTTTTTTATATTTATATTTAAGTGTATGGCTCCTTTTAGTGACAGGTGAGGTCTGTCACATGGGGTTACTTGTTGAGTGAGGCTCGTGAAACCTATAGTTGATCATCTATCCGTGTTGAAGTGTCCTTGAATAAAGCTTATAGTCTTCAATCATTTCAGATGAAGCATTGAATGGTTAAGGGGAAAGACTGATTGAACTGGGCAGCTCCCTGGTGCAACTTTGTTTTTTTCAATGTCATACAGCAAGACAATGCTTTTGAAACAGCATTCCCAATTCAAAAGGTTAAGATTATAGTTTTATAACACTTTTCTTTTGACATTGGCCAACTCTAGGTGAATGCTGTGGACACACTGGGCCAGACAGCCCTACACAGGGCAGCACTTGCAGGCCACATCCAGACCTGCAGACTGCTGCTGAGCTATGGAGCCGACCCTTCCATCGTATCCCTCCAAGGTTTCACCGCTGCTCAGATGGGCAATGAGGCAGTGCAGCAGATTCTCAATGGTAACAGCACCCATTGGTCTTCTGACTCTAATTAAAGGCCAAGTTTTACCAAAAAAATGTTGCTCTACAAAACAGTGCTTCCAAAATATTTCAGTATTTTTGAGGTTGGTGTCAAGAGTTTGGGATCAAAATGCAATTCAATGACACTATTGTCCTACAATAATCTGAGATAAGGAATGCTTTGAGGACAGATGTGCATTTGTATCTATGGTGTGTATGCATATATATAATTGTTTGTAGAGATTATCTGAAAAAAATCATTAGAACTCTCAAACAGCTTGACTTTTGCACTATTCAAAATGTGACACAAACCCTCATCCTAAACAACTCTTTATCAATTTGGGAGGATAAATGTTTGAAATGTCCCATCATTCATTATTGATGAAATATGTTGAATTGTACAGACAAAGGGAAGTTTTGAATTTTTACGATTGCAGTGCTGAAAATCACTTTGAATTTGAACTTAACCAACCATATCAACTAAAATTTTGATTGGATTTAATTGATGGAACTGATCTTTCGTCTTGAATCTGTTCTCACTTCCTCAGAAAATGTGCCGACCCGTAACTCTGACGTGGACTACCGGTTCCTTGAAGCAGCCAAAGCTGGGGATCTGGACACCGTGCAGGTTGGCTCAGTACATTTTCCATTGTTTTGTTAAACTAGTGGTGGTCGGGTATTTGCTTCCACACCCTTTGTATTTTTTTCCCCCGTTTTTATTTTTATATCAGGTGACAACACTGAAATTATCGCTCAGATATTAAGTTTCTCCTTTAAGAGCACTTTTTTATAAACTGTAGGCTTCTCTCTGCCTCTTGAGAAATGCCAAGCAGTATTTTGTTTTTAATGCTTCATCTCTGTTTGTAATTTATCAGGTCGCTTCATTTTGAAATGGCTCATGACACTGCTATCATTGCACTTACTAGATCTATTTTACATCATAATATTTGCAAATGATAATCATAAAGTTGATTTTCCAAAAGATTTAACTGGAGTTGTGAGGCCATAATTCTTCCAAGAACTTGTGTAAGGAAAAGAAGGTTGACGATTAGTCTGTAGTTGGACAGGAGTTCTTGGTCCAGATTTGTTTAAGAGCTGGTGTCTTAAAATGGATGGGAACCTCTCCACTCTGAAGGGATTTGTTAATGAATGTACTAAGGAATTGAACCAGAGTAGGTAAGCAGGCTTTCAACAGGGAGGTTGGTTTGCGGTTAAGGGAACAGCTTGTGTGCTTATATGTGGTTATGATAGCCAAAAGTGCAGGTGATGTAATCTTTTTTCTTAAGGCACTGTGGGCAGCTTTTTATATTGTCACCATTCGATGCACCAAACCAGATTATAGCTTCAAGCTAATTACCATCTGCAGTCCCTGGATGTCTCTTTTTTGATGGTGGGAGGAATGCAGAGGAAACCTACACAGACACAGGGAAAACATGCAAAATCAACACAGAAAGGACCTGGTACGGGTTTCGAACCAGGACCTTCATGCTGTGAGGTAACAGTGTTAACCACTGTGCCACCATGCCACCCCTTTGAAGCTGCACAGGGTAGAGCTATTGAAGAAGTTAAGGTAGGTTGGCATGGGCTGTAGTTGCATTGGAGGCTATAGTGTTGGCTCTGATATCCATGACCTTAGTCTTAAAGAAAACAGAAAAAATAGTTGCACAGTTCTGGAGAAGCAGTTGTTAACTCTTTTTTCATCCTTGTGTGTGGTAGCAACTGTGTACACCACAAAATGTGAACTGCCGTGACTTGGAGGGCCGCCACTCCACCCCGCTCCACTTTGCTGCAGGTTACAACAGAGTGGCTGTTGTGGAGTATTTGCTGCACCATGGAGCTGATGTCCACGCCAAAGACAAGGGGTAGGTTTACCCTTTCTCCTCCCTACTCCTTTCGACACACCATAAAAGCTCAGAGAGTGGCCTAGGCATTCATTAACATCAACAATCAAAGCCATTTTTTGTGTTTAGGGTTGAGTGGGGGTCTGTGTCTTTTTCAAACTTGTATCTGAAAGTTCTATATTGGGGTGGCATAGCTCAGTGGGTAGACCGGTCTTCTGGCAATTGGAAGGTTGCATGATTGATCCCCTGTCTTACTGAAAGCATGTTGAGGTGTCCTTGAGCAAGACACTGAACCCCTACCTGCTCCCCGTGTGCCATATATTGGCAGCTCACTGCTCCTATACAATAGGTTGGGTTAAAATTCAGAGATCCTTATTTCCTGTTGTGGGACTGATAAGAGAATCCATAATCATTCAATATTGAATAATGATAAACCCTGTTCAAAACTTTTATGACGTGCTTGCTTCTTAACTTTCAGCGGCCTGGTGCCACTCCACAATGCCTGTTCCTACGGCCACTATGAAGTGGCAGAGCTACTGGTTCGACACGGAGCTTCAGTTAATGTAGCTGATCTGTGGAAGTTCACACCACTCCATGAGGCTGCAGCAAAGGGCAAATATGAAATCTGCAAATTGCTGCTCAAGGTAGGTCATCAGTCTATCATATCTATCTCACTGTTGTACACATGTTATGTGCAAATATCCTGTTCTGATTGAGAGCCTGAGATTTGGTAGCTTCAGACTTTACCAAGGGATCAGCATGGCAAATAAAAGACTTCTATTTCTTAGCATGGAGCAGATCCCACTAAGAAGAACCGTGATGGCAACATGCCACTGGACATGGTGAAAGATGGCGACACAGACATCCAGGACCTACTGAGGGGGGACGCTGCCCTTTTGGATGCTGCCAAAAAAGGCTGCCTGGCCCGTGTTCAGAAGCTCTGCTCCCCAGAGAACATCAACTGCAGAGACACCCAGGGTCGTAACTCCACACCACTTCATCTTGCCGGTAAAAGTTGATGCCATCTCTAGAACATTGAAGTTTTGTATCCGTGGTCCGAGTTAAGTACTAACTGATACTGAGCTTTGGAGTAAGAATTAAACCTTTGATCACTTGACAGGTCAAATCTCTGAGCTATTCATTTTTGCTAAACGTTTTCTTCATGAAGAATTTCATCCTTGTTTCTTTTGCTTTCTATGCAGCTGGCTACAATAACCTGGAAGTGGCTGAGTATCTGTTGGAGCATGGTGCTGATGTCAATGCCCAAGACAAGGGTGGCCTCATTCCTCTTCATAATGCTGCCTCATATGGGGTCAGTCACAACAGCAAAACCAGAATCACTTTTATTTGCTAAGTGGATTAATGTGCAATAATTTATCTCAGTGATGCTGAGCTTTGACACAGAAATATTAATTTACTGAGATTGCTAACTTATACAAGCTTTTGAAAACACACGGGGTTCTTTGAGACCATTGCAGATTCAATCATTTTACTTAATTCAATCCAACTTTAACATGAGAAATTGTGATCTGGCAGTGTTTGAGCAAGAGAACCCATGCTGAAATTGATGCCATAAATAATTGTTCCAATGCAACACTGAAAAACAAGCTTATAAACTTTTTTGCCCTTTTTTTCAGTTCTGTTTGACCTTCTTCCAAGTAAACTCTTGTTTATGACTTGTCTTTTCTTTCTCACAGCATGTTGATATTGCAGCCCTGTTGATCAAGTACAACACCTGTGTGAATGCTACGGACAAATGGGCATTCACCCCTCTACATGAGGCTGCTCAGAAGGGTCGTACCCAGCTGTGTGCCCTGCTGCTTGCCCACGGAGCGGACCCCACCATGAAAAACCAGGAGGGCCAGACTGCTCTAGACTTGGCCACGGTAATAATTGGTGTCAGGGTTTCTATATAGCATTTTTTACACTCTGTGTTTTCCAGACCTGTACAAAGGATAAGTAATTTGATTAAAGAAAAAAGGTCAAGATTTTTTTGTTTTGTTATGTCTTTCAAAATCAGCTGCTGTTAAATGGCAGATACAATTCCTGACAAACTGGATCATCTGAGAAAATTGTCTTGATAAAAGAGTTACATCCAAATTTTTATTGATCATCAAAATACATGTTGAATATAGACCATATAAACATTGTTTATTGAACCATTGTGAGGCATGTTGGCTTTTTATTACTAATGGAGAGATGTTATTTGTTAAGCATATCAAATTTTTCAATTCAGCACTCAAGTGAAAACATCTTATTTTGTCACTACTAGTTCAGGGTTATAGAAATATAGAAATATAGAAAAGGAAGAACATGTATTTCCAAATCATCTTTTCTCTGACACCTATTTCCTCACCTTTTAAGGCTGATGACATCCGTGCCCTGCTGATGGATGCCATGCCACCCGATGCCCTGCCCAGCTGCTTCAAGCCCCAGGCCACGGTGGTTAGTGCCTCCATAATTTCCCCAGCCTCCACACCCTCCTGTCTGTCTGCTGCCAGCAGCATAGACAATCTGGCTGGCCCACTCACTGACCTGGCTGCTGCTGCCACTGCTGGTGCCTCGGGAGTTGCAGATGGAGCCACGGGAGCTGACAGAAAGGAAGGGGAAAGTAAGTCACCGTTGGTTAGATGTTAAGAAGCATCAACATATTTTTCTGTTTTGGTTCATTGCTCGCATAGACTCACTGTGTCTACCTTAATGTTGGCCTGAAATTTATCTCAACGTATCTGCATTCATCATATTGAACATAGGGAATTTTTCAAATCCAGTCAATATGAGGATCAGGAAAAATATACGAATGTAAACAAAGAAGCTTCATATTGAAAAGTGGCAAACCCTTGTTTTGAGAAGATTGATATTTGATCATGCTACTCTAACAGGGTGCCCTCTTTGTGTTGCAGTGGCAGTGCTGGACATGAACATCACTCAGTTCCTCAAGAGTCTGGGTCTGGAGCACCTCAGGGATATCTTTGAAAGGGAACAGGTCAGACTGTAACATTGACTTTATCCTAGATTATAATTAAAGCTAGTTGCCCATTTAAGAGTGGTAGAGTGGAGAAAACTATCTATCACAGCCTAAGATGTTAAATGCTTTTCTTGATTTAACCACCCACCGTGGCTAATTCCCTTTATTAGATTACCCTGGATGTGCTTGCTGATATGGGCCATGAAGAGCTGAAAGAAATCGGGATTAATGCCTACGGCCACCGCCACAAGCTCATCAAGGGTGTTGAGAGACTGCTGGGCGGCCAACAAGGTAAATTGACCTCCTTGAATTAATATTGGCTCTCTTGCGCTAAACACTATATCCCATAATAGTAAAACACATTCACCTCTGGAGTTATCCAGTTCTCCCCGAGTACTTTACAGCGGTCTGTTGATCAGAAACCTGTTTGTGTGTTTTTGCTAGCTAGACATTTAAATGTAACTCTGCTCAAAACAGGTGCCAACCCATATCTGACATTCCACTGTGCCAACCAGGGCACGGTTCTAATTGATCTTGCCCCTGATGACAAGGAGTGCCAATCTGTGGAAGAGGAGGCAAGTATGAGCATCTCTACACTGAACTTGTATATTTTGATCCGTCACATTTCTCTCCACCGGCCACACTGACTGCTAAATCTCAAAAATCTGCTGCCATGTTTGTCCGTTTGCCAGGTGGGATTTTTGAATTAAGCCTCAAAGAGATGGTTAGTTCTGTGCCTTATGCAAGTCTTCCCAAACTCATTAGCCACAACACAAAAACAGATTGTCAGTAATTGACTGGTGGCTGGTTATTTTTTCTAATCAATCAAAAGTGCATTGTATTACAATACAATGCATACATTACAATGCAATGCAATATTACAAATCATTCATTTATTTATTTAATACTTCAAAACCTGTTCTTGCATTCAAATGTTCTTGGAATGTGTTTTTGTGCTTCAGATGCAAAGCACCATCAGAGAACATAGGGATGGAGGCAATGCTGGAGGAGTATTTAGTCGATACAACATCATCAAGGTCTGAAACATTCCATTTTCATACTCTATTTTGGTGTTTTGACTGCAGAGAACAAGAAAAGGTAGATTAAGACAATCTTGTAAAGTGAGAGGATGTCTATATGCGTACTCAATGCTCCAGGTGTAGAAAACCCTTGAATTAGTTAATCTGGACACCTATTAACCCTTTTTTTCCTTCACACAAAGATCCAAAAAGTAGTGAACAAGAAGTTGAGGGAGCGTTACACCCACCGGCAGAAAGAGATTGCAGATGAAAACCACAACCACCATAATGAGCGCATGCTCTTCCATGGTAACCATTACCCAACACTCTGTCCCACCTTATTATCACTCCAATTGAGGTTGTCTGCTAAATGTCAGAAGTTAACCCAGTTTCACTATTTCAGCAGTTGACAACCGAGATTTGACCTTGTCAGACATTTTATTTCTGAGTCTTCTTGTTTTACTATATTTTGGGTCTGCCATCAATACAAATCACCCTTCCTGTGTGTAGAATCTAAATCCATTTGTAACAAGATGTGTTTTCAGATTCACTCATATAACGTGATTATCAGAGTGAATTGTTATCACCATTAAGTTGAAGTAGTAAGTTGGCTGACCCTTTGACTAATAATGGTAAGAGGTGTTCACATCAATTCAACTTTGCCCAAGTTAGGATGTTACATTCCCACAAAGAAGTAAGCAGAATTAAACATGCATGTGCGCACAGCTGACAATTATTGAAGAACTGACACATGGCAAACTTTATCATTCGAAAAGATGAGATATATATCATGTCACAGTCACCTAAACAAATACACTGGTATAATACTAATGACAATGCTTTCCTGACATCTTCCACCAGGTTCTCCCTTCATAAATGCCATCATCCACAAAGGCTTTGATGAGCGCCATGCCTATATTGGAGGAATGTTTGGAGCAGGGATTTACTTTGCTGAGAACTCCTCTAAAAGCAACCAGTATGTGTATGGCATTGGAGGAGGCACTGGCTGCCCCACACACAAAGATCGCTCCTGCTATCTGTGCCACAGGTGAGACGCTGTCCAAAAGCAAAGCACCCCACATAAAACATTTTGGCGCACATATCTTTTGGTTGCTACTTTCTACTGTAATTTAATATTGTCAGGTCAAGATATTCTGTAGATACGTATTCAATAGTCAAGAACTTTATTGTCATTGTGTAAGGATAAAAAAAATTGCAGTTGTCAGCCTCAAATGTGCATACAGTGAAGAAAAAGACGTGAGATAAGAAAATATTAGCAAGGAAAACAAACAGTAAACAATAGAGTGCAGTTAGCAATAAAGTAGATTGCAACCTAGGAGGTGCAAAAATGCAGAAAGGATGCTGTGGAGTTGCTTAACGTGACATGTGAGTAAATGTGACACATCACTAATGGTGACAGCACCTTAGTCTTATCAGACTGAACAGATGTCAGACTTCATTAGCACCACAGGTTTTGGGAAGAAGCTCTTTTTAAGCCCATTTTTTTATGTGCAGGTCGATCTGAAGGTCCATGATGTGTAATTTACTTTATGATGTTCTTAGCTCTCCTCACATAAAGAGAGCTAAGAACATCAAGTGAGCTTTACTCACTCATCATTTTGCTTTACTTACTACTACTGAGGTGTTGTCCTCTGTAATGGTGACCATTAAGAGCTTGAAGCTAGGGACTCTCTCCACAGCCTTTGTGTAGATGTGGATAGGACTGTGTATGGTCTTCTTGGAGGTCCTAAAGTCCATGATAATCTTCTTGGTCTTTCCAGCGTTTAAGGCCATGTTGTTTTCAGACATTACATCTAGACATTCTCACCAGAACGTAGTAGTAGGCAGGAAATATGCTGTCATGGGGCAGTTGGTGGTGTCTTCTGGTAGGACAGTCCAACAGGTATGGAGACAAGATGTGTAGATTCAATCCAGTAACCTCTTCTGTGTGTGGGCAAAATTTCCACCAACCAAGCCAACCGCCTGACCTCTTTCTTCTGTCCTATAATTCAGACAAATGCTGTTTTGCCGCGTGACGCTGGGGAAGTCCTTCCTACAGTTTAGTGCCATGAAGATGGCCCATGCCCCGCCAGGCCACCACTCAGTGATTGGTCGGCCCAGTGTCAATGGCCTAGCCTATGCGGAGTATGTCATCTACAGAGGAGAGCAGGTATGCATCAAAGTTTCAAAATCTATAGTCAACCAGGGATTATGCAATGGCATGCCATTATTTAGGTATATTTTCTGCTTCTACTCATTTAAAGAAAGGCATCATGTGATGTAAATCGAACTCCCATCATACATTAGCTCATCCTTCTGCTGTGTTGTTTCAGGCCTACCCGGAGTACCTCATCACCTACCAGATCCTTAAGCCTGAGAGTACAGCTCAGTCTGCTGCAGGAGCTGAGCAGAAATCCTAGTTCCATACACATGCACATATACACACCAGGACTTTCTGCTTGTTATTTGCTCGTTATTTTTACCTTTTATCATAAATGGCTAAAAACAACTTTCCTTTTTATTTACATCACTGAATTCCATTATTTTGTACCACAAAATTACATGACTGATGGATCATGAGGAATACACTGTTTTAGTAATCTCCTACTCATGGTGAAAACATTGTTAAATTCCACTTTTTTTGCATTGGCTGCATGTAACACACAAACGCATGTACAGCCCAATAGCGTGCATGGGTTGTTTTACTGTCTCCTCCCTTCCTGGCTTGAGGAAGTAATGCTTTTGTAGAGACTATGCAGTTGGAGTATTTTTTTAACAGTTTGCCACTCGTCATCACCTCATCATGCCTTGTGACTATGGAGAATCACCTCCCCTACACTCTGTCAGCCAAAGCCAGTAACCTATGTACCAGTGCTACTAAGACCACCTCTGCTCCAGCCTCTGTTTCATCCTGTATAGAATGGCCTCTGGTGACTGTGATTTTAATGCTAACCATAACACTACCAAACAGGTAACAGTGTATTGTTTCTGTATTGTAATTATAACCTTTCGCTTGACTCTGACACATTACCACAGAACACTACGAACATTTTTGTTTTTTTATTTTATTGAGAGGTTTACATGCTGAGTTTAAAAAGGGTTCACTTGTTGAACCATAGGAGATAAGGAAGACATCCATTTACCTACTCAAACATTCTCTTATCAAGTTTGACAAGAGAGGATGAGAACCCGGTAGCACTTTGTGAGGCAACACAGTTACATGAGAATACATGTAGGTGACAATTTTCTTCATTATAATTGCATCAGTGATGTATTAATTAGGCCATCAATTGTTATTTGTTAGGATGGCTATAAGAATTAAGAGCTAGTTGGCAAGATGGCAGTCAAAGTGTTTAACTCCTACATAGGTTTTTTGCACATTGTGAATACTAATGTGTATCAGGTCATTTGTGATGCTTGCAATCTGTATTCATAATGTTTTTAAATAACTGTGATGCCTTACAGTGCCGCGCAAAACTTCAAGCCAAGTGTTGCTGCAAACTCTTCAGTGTACCTTTCTTTCGCCATGGTCTTACTCAGTTATCCCATGCAAGAGGATTTGCACTTTTACATAGAAACCTATTTAAGTTATTTTGAAATTTGCAGATGTTATGGGAAAAAATGTTTGATGTACAGGTTGTGTAAATGGATGTGTATAACTGTCAATGTTTAACAATTTCTTTTGAGTTCAACTGTAAATGACGTCTAAATTTCCTTTCATGCCTTCTTGATTCTCCCTACTTTTTGAATAAACGTCCCAGTAACTGCTCCTTTTTTTGATTTCACATGCATTAGGTACACACACTTGAGAAAACCCAGTAGGCTTCAGCCAAGCAGCCAGCGCCACACCACCTACCTGAGAAGCAAGAGTGCTCTGTGGAACCTCATACTTTTAATTTGGGTGTCCTTGTTAACAGGTTAGAACAGCCACACACCCCGCCTGAGCAGCGTGGTTTATAAGGGGCGGGTTGAGCCATGTTGCAACAACTCATCATTTAGAGTTCTGGTGTCAAGCCCATTTCCTCTGCATGAGGTGTCTTGCAGCAAAAATAGACAATGAAAAGGATTTGCTGATAGTCATATTGACACGCCATCAATATTGTATAACTGAAATCTTGCACTGTCATTTAAGTCTATCTGTAGAATATCATACATGGATAAAATACAATATATTTGACCACGTGTATGTGAGTATAGGTGTACATACACTGACTGCTTCCCTCAGTGGTTACAGATGTCTTTTCTCTTGTGTCATGCACCTAACATTGACATCGAAATATCATATTTGATGAAAATTAAAGTGAACAAATGCAGGGATACACCCTGAAAACATCACCAGTCCATCATGGGGCAGAGCATTTAGGGTAACAGTGTCTTGCTCAAGGACACTTTGACACCATTCTCTGCAGGTACCAGGATCGAACCTGCAACTTTCTGTTTGCCAGATGACTGCTCTTCCCACTGAGCCATACCGGCCAAATTAACTTCCATATTGCACCTTTAAAATCATTGTGGATGTTTAAAATACTCATTTAGTGTCTTTTTCATTTGCAGGATGTCAATCTTGTGCTCACAATGTCACAAAAGACTGTCTTGAATCAAAAAATCAAACGCCTTGGGAAATCCACGCAGAAACAACCCAAAGCTTCTTCCTCACTGCCTGTAAACCAGTTGGGGCTCATTTCTTTTGCCTCAGCCAGGTGTAACACAACTCAGTCAACAGCAAGAGGTGCTCAGTACGTGGTAGTAGTAGATTCCCAAGGGTCTATCTCCTATGTTGTAAGATGTAAAAGCTGATGTGTGCATCTGTTTCTGTGTCAATGGCGTAGAACTGCTAAGAAGTGTTAAACGAGGTGTTAGGATAAGGATATTTTGTGATGGTGTATATCTCACCGCTTTACCAGCGCAAACGATTTGTCGCTTCGAATTTCAGCATCCTGAGCTCAACAC
Organism: Regalecus glesne; assembly: GCA_900302585.1. Classification (NCBI taxonomy): domain Eukaryota; kingdom Metazoa; phylum Chordata; class Actinopteri; order Lampriformes; family Regalecidae; genus Regalecus; species Regalecus glesne. The sequence continues at coordinate 16,618 of OMLC01042247.1, forward strand.
ATCCTCCCACGCCTGTGTTTGTATTTTAACCCACTAGTGTAGTCTCCACTTGGGTGTAATTCCCCTCTTGACCACTATATGTCGTAACGTCAAGACTGCGCTTTTCGTACGGTTGCAGACAGACAGACAGATTCCTTCCATTTTATCTCGATGCAAAGTAGTTTGTAATTTTTTTGCACAATACAACAGAAGCACAATATATTATTATTATCAACAATAATAATTTATCCTGATTTGAGAGGGTCGCGTCTAATAAACGTCATCACTCAGCTGATTGCCACAGACATTCTCTCGGAAAACATTTACCCGACGAGGACTGCCGATCCATATTCTGAATGAAATGTACAAATAACAACTGGATATTGTCTTGTTATGCATACATATAGTTCGAGTTTATCTATGTGGTGAGAAAAACTACGGCCACGATGATTAAGCTTCGATTAAATAAGTTGTGAAGTAGCTGCGGTACAATGGTTTGTCTCGCTTCATTTGGTTCACATGTTTTTCGAGAAAATGTTTACGAAGATGTTACTTTGGCGCACTCTTCGATATCCCTCTGACACTTGGCTTAACTTGTGTATTCTGTTAGTCTACACTTGTAAAATATACGGGTTATTTTTACAACACTTTTGACAATGTCACAACTGGAATTTATTCCTCTTTGTTGTTTCTAACTGAGGCTCGTCCTCATCGAAACGCACAACATGAACGATCTTGGACATGTACTGGGATCAGTTCTGTTCTTTGCGTTGCTGATGATCATTGCTGACACCTCAGCCTCTTCCTATGTTGTCACGGTGGATGTGGAGAGACCACTTCGGAAACTCAAACACTTCTGGAGAAGTTCTGGTTTCTGGTATGTTTAAACGGTCATAGTTCCATTGCCTACTGGATGCTATATATCACATGGCTAGATACAAGGTCTATTATTTGCCGTTTTAGAGAGTTTGTGTCGCTAGACATTCTCTCAGTACATCATCATGTTAAGAGTTAACAGCAGGGTCTTTGATTCACTTTCATGTCATAAGTCCTAGAACTGGTTTTCTGTTTCCAGCCCCCCTCTTCCCCATACCCAGGCTCACCAGTATGACCTGAGCAGAGACCAGGAATTTAACCTGGCGTACGTGGGCTCAGTTCCACATGGAGGGATCCAGCAGGTCAGGATACACTGGATGCTGGAGCTGGTCACAGCTCAGTAAGTAAGCTTGTCCTGCTACAGAAATGGTGATGGGAGTTCAGTAAGTTCAGCAAAATATGAAAAACACCCAATAATCTTTTCAACATCTAAGTTTCAATGTCCATGTTCAGCAATGTTTGACATGTAAATCACTAAAAGCGGTGAATCAGTTCAACTGGATCAGAAGTTTATTTGGAAACGTTCATATGCAATTGATCACTCAACTTGCATATGAACCCAGCCTATTGTTGTGTGGTATCAATGTACTGTTTAAAAGGGGAGGAATGTTTGTATTTAGCTCAGACTGAAGAAGTCACCCGGTGAGTGACGAAACGTTTCCAAATAAACTTCTGATCCAGTTGAAATGATTCACCTCTTTTTTGTGATTTCCATACCTGGATTATTGAGCATGCATCACGACATTTTGACATGTAAAGGTGTATTATGTAGATTTGTGGTATCACTTTCCTCACGCTGAACATAACTGTTTAGTATCTGCATACTCAATAGTGATGAGTGAAACAAAGTGAACATCTTGTGCCCCCCTCCCCTGATTTCTACACTGGATTTCTGCACTGTTTTTGAAGACACTCATGAGACATCAAGCTACTTGCATTGATTTGTTTTTCTAATTGTCATTCATGTCACTGAATAAAAGTCAGTATTAAGGCAGAAAACGTTCATGCACAAAAGTTCCATACATCCAGTGTTACAATGCTGCATTTGTTGGGTAAATATGCATAATGAACCAAAAGACCCATACCCAAATTTTTAATTTGGAATACCTGTAATGTTACACTCCTTCAAGATACAGCATACAGGATGGAAGTGAATAGCACATACTGCACACGTTGTATGTATGGTCAGGCCAGTGGCTAGCCCAGTCCTCAGGGACCATCTGTACTGGTGGTTTTCTGTTCCATCCATCCATACATTCATTGTTAACTGCTTATCCAAAGTCAGGTTGTAGGGCAACTGGAGCATATCTCAGCGCTCATTGGGTGAAAGGCAGGGAAACACCTTGGACATATCCCCAGTCCATAATAGGCTAGAGCAATTAAGGGAGCCCTGGTAGTGTTGGAATTGAATGGCTAACGCTGGCTAGGTCACATGCCTTGCTATTGTAATAGAAGCTGTTTAATCATCCTTGTGTAACTGTTGCAGAGATGTTCAGGGTGAACCTCAGTATGACTTCACTAAACTGGACCAGTTGATAGAGCTGTTGTGGATTAACAGACTACGCCCAGGTATTATTCTGCCTTCTATTAGGACTTGATTGCATCACATTACATTACTTTTTTCCTTTTTTGTGGAAAAAAATATTCCATGGTGTCCATTTCTTTTAAATCTTAAAGTATACTCTATACCCCAGTCTGATCCCCAGTCTCACTTTCTTTATAACCTTTTAAATACTTCCATTGACCTAGATCTAATAAATATAACAGATGAGTGCTGACATATTGTCATCTGTATCAAAATGTTGTGGTCTTATATCTAATTATAGTCTGATGTGCTTGACTTTAAGGTTTCGAACTGATGGGCAGTGTCTCCAACTACTTTACTGACTTTGAGGACAAAAAACAAGTGGTCAAGTGGAGAGACTTGGTCTATCTCATTGCAAAGAGATACATCGGTAAGTGAACTGCCATTGAGATGCACACAAAGAAGTATGGAAGCATCACTTGGATGTGATTGTTGCACTGAGACACTTAGGATAATGATATGATTTTTCTATCACTTACGAGAAGCTATAGTTAAAGCATTATTTACCAACTATTTTTTAGATTAAATCTAAATGTGGAAACATTATATTTTGCATGTTATGTATTTTACTGTGATTTTTGTATAACTAGTATTTGAAAATACAATTAAATTTGTCTTTGCAATCTAGACATATGAAATATACAATAACTAATTCGGTACATTTGCTAGGGTACCGAATAAGTGGGATTGCTTACATCAGCATGGTTTTAGATGGAAAACTATTTAACAATACTGATATTTTTATTGAATTTGTAAATTGGTATGCACTGTCAGTAAATCCCTCCTCCCATTTGGTACCTCATGAGGATTGACCAATGCTCAAAACAAGTGTTTGCAGATATAGTTTGCATTAGCTCTAGCATAACACAGCCTGTATCAGCCTTGTGTTTTCAGTTTTCATTGATTTTGCATTACAGACAAATATGGATTGGGAATTGTCTCCCACTGGAACTTTGAAACATGGAATGAACCCAACAACCATGATTTTGACAATATCACCATGTCCATTCAAGGTAAAGCCAGTGATGTTGTCGAGATGGTTCTGTCATATAAATGTAATTATACTAAAATCTAAATTTATTTAAATTCTATTAGCTTGTTACTTGTTGCACTGATTACATGATTACATATGGTATGTTTTGAAATATTAAAATGTTACCACGGGTATAAAGAAAATGATAATACTTTTGTACTAATGCACTTTGAGTGAATACACTGAGAGTATAGTTGGTCATAATATAATTGGTACCCCAGAGTCCACGAGGCCCATGGCTCCAATGGGAGCCATAGGCTCTTAAACTCTAAATATTTATGTGACTGTCAGAAAAAAATGGTCACAAAATTTAAACAACTGTTACATTTGTGACCATTCTAGTCACCATCTGGAACTCTGCATATTATTTTTTCTGACAGGGTTCCTCAACTACTACGATGCTTGTTCTGAGGGTCTGCGGGCAGCCAGCAGTGTCCTGAGGTTTGGTGGTCCTGGAGACTCCTGTCACTCTCCTCCACACTCACCATACTGCTGGGCCATGCTTCAGCACTGCCACGATGGGACCAACTTCTTCACTGGAGAGACAGGGGTCCGGCTTGACTATATAGCCCTGCACAAGAAGGTAAAATGTTATTTTATCTGTCTATCCACCCATTTATTTTTCATAGAAGGCTAAAGAGTTGCAAAAATATGTTGCAGGACACTATTTAAACATACGTTATTCAAAGACAGGTGTGAGACAATTCATAGTATTAAAAGTGTAAGTCCGTTTACAATTCACCGTTCCACTTAAATACAGTTTGCTGTTTCCTTTACATGCTACTGTCTTCAAGGGAGGAGGCTATTCACTGCCCATCCTCGAGCAGGAGATCCAGACAGTTGGGGAGATCCAGGAGCATTTTCCCCTCTATCGTAGCCTCCCTATTTACAACGATGAGGCTGATCCGCTGGTGGGCTGGTCCAGGCCTCAGGCATGGAGGGCTGATGTCACCTATGCTGCCATGGTAGTCAAGGTAAGGCATTTTGGTGGACAACTGCAGGAAGAAGAATAGACAGGTTTCGAATAAGTGCAACCCCATCTGAGCACTAGATAGTAATGGTCTCACTGATTCCTTCAGTGAGGAAATAAAACTGTTTTGGAGCAGCACAGCCCAGAACTTTGAATATTTAAAATATCAATTCACAGCATTGCTAATAAATATTGAGATGTGACGTGCAAAACACACATGTCCCTCAATTCAACGGACTCGGGATACATGCCAGGATACATGCCATTTGCCGTGTTGTTATTATTATCCAAAGTGCCTCAGATTATCTTGGATTCTGTCAGTCGAACTTCAATGTAACCAAGAAGTCTTAGGATGTGCTGTGTAGGCTACACACAGACTAACTGATCTTTTGACCTCCTCCATCAGGTGATCGCCCAGCACCAGGATTTTCTGCTGGCAGGCAGAAACAACACCATTAACTACACCCTCCTGAGCAATGACAACGCCTTCCTCAGCTACCACCCATACCCTTTCACCCAACGTACTCTGACAGCCCGCTTCCAGGTCAACAACACCGAGCCCCCTCACATCCAGCTGATCAGGAAACCTGTTCTCACCATCATGGGGCTCCTGGCTCTCCAAGGTGATGGCTTGTTTTAACAATGGAATATCCAAAAGCTGTTCCAATTATTGGAAGAATAGACATTAGCCAAGAGGAATGGAAAAGGAATTAAAGAAAAAATCAGGAATTTTACTTTTTTTAATTTTTTTAATTCTCACACCCTCTTTGGATAATTATTTGACAAGGAACTGTCATTGATTTTTTAAGTTTGTTACTCGGGCAATTCCTTAAAAACCAGCACCAAATTCTGTAATTATTAGATATACAGTCCCATTATCAATACTGATATGTGCATGTAAAGTATCAGCGGTAATACATGTGTGCCCTTGGGACAGAGCATCAAAATCAAGATTAGATTTATTGGGTTTGGGCCTTGTCATATCTGATTAATATTGTTCATCTTTCTGCCCCCATCCCATGTTGTTTTTTCATTTTTCTTTGGACTATACGGTGGTGCAGCAGTTAGCACTGGTGCCTCACTGCAAGAAGTTCAAATCCTGTGGAGTTTTTATGTTCTCCTCTTGTTTGCGTGGGTTTCTTCTGCGTGCTCCGGTTTCCTCCCACCATCAAAAAGACATGTATGTTTGGGGTAATACTCCTGCCTGTGCCCCTGAGTAGGGCAATAGGGAAAAGAACTAGAGTTGGTCCCTGGTTGCTGCAGCTGCTCACTGCTGCTATACAATAGGATGGGTTAAATGCAGGGAAGACATTTTGTTGTATGTTTATTCAATGAAAAATAAATAGTTGGTTCTTCTTTTTCTTCTTGTTCTTCTTACCTACTTTCTCTGATTCCACCCTAAGGAGAGACCCAGATCCTGGCTCAGGTTTCAGACTCAACAGGGAGCAACAACAAAACTCTAGGGGTTCTTGCCAGCAGCCATAAACCTCTTATACCAGGCACCTCAGACAGCTGGCAAGCAACTGTGTTGGTCTACAACAGTGATGACAACCGGACCTCCACCAACATCGATGACATCACTGTCTCAGTCAAAGGACTGGCTGGACAAAAGGGTGGGTTTCAGTAAATACATGTTGGATCAAATCCATTAGGTTTATGATTAACTATCCATTTATATTTGAGGTTAATATTTAATATGAACTCAACTTAAATAGACTAGTGAGGATTATTCATACTTGGACATTAGACACTTATGTAACTGTCTTTGATGTGGTAGGATACAAAATTATGGAAATAATTGACTCTGGCTCATCAGTTCCCAAAGTGCTCTACCAGTGAGCTACTGCAGCACAGATAAATTCAGATTTAGAGTATTTTCTGTTAAAGGATATTTATTGTGCTAACATTTTCTTAAAACACTTTTTCCACTTTTTATGTGGTATTTGGAGGTAAGAAATCGGAAGAGAGTGTAATCCAAATGTGCCATCAGCTCAGAAGAACGACAGAAAATGTAATATCTATCTGGTCCCTTGCCTGAACGCTCACGAAATTGCATATAAAATATTCATATAAAACACCACCAGACCTAGAGGTATTCTGTATTACTGCACCATCATCATCACTGAGTAGGAAGTATGTTCTAGGCTTTGGCTTCTTTTTTCATCTAGGTCTTGTGTATGTCAAGTATCATCTGGACAACAACGTGACCAACCCGTACCAGCTATGGCAGAGCATGGGCAGCCCTGACTACCCCTCAGTAGAGCAGTTCAGACAGATCAGGACCACTGAGGTAGTATATGAATAAATACATGTCAAAGCTGCAGTCAGAATGCCATGTGGTCATGGATGAATGGTAAACTGGGTGTCATCATATCGTTTGAAATGCCAATAAAATCAAAGTAAACTCAACTAGGAGAGCCAACATTATCCTCTGTCACACTGCAAGTGAAACCATGTTTTATGTATGATAATTGTTAATATATTATCATACATTATTAAACACTATGCTTGGGGCATAAGCTTAGGGCATGAATCCAGAATGAAGGAGACTTGAGATAAACTGTGACAACAGAACTCAGTGGTCTTCATGTTGTGAATAATTTTTATTTCAGCTTGTTAGGGGCGGCATAGCTCAGGAGGTAGGGTGGTCATTTAGCAATCAGAGGATTAGTGGTTCAATCCCCGGTTCCTTCAGAAAGCGTATCGAAGTGTCCTTGAGCAACACACTGAGCCTGTTATTGCTTGGGACAATAGATGAAAATCAGTTTGGTGGCTAAATCTGGCCCATTTGCATTCTAAATGTTCATTAAAATGCAGTGTGCCTATAAAGGAGATTATAACGATTATTATTAATATTAATGCTAGCACTACTATTTGAATGTGGAGACATGTTAGAATAAAGAATTTACTCAGGAACAGATAGTTTGCCAATAAGAAAGATCTGCTTATTGGTTTACTAAGGTAAAATAAGCACGCTTGCGTAACAGGACTATCACGGTAAACTAATTAAGACACGACATCATATGACCCCAAGGTGAACCAGGCTTCGATTCCAAGCCCTACAGAGCACAACAGAAAGTGCACACTGCTCCGAAAGGTGATCCCACAACAAATAATAAAAAAGAGAGGCTGCAAAATTAATCCCCATTTGCGCAGCACAGGGACCAAAGTGTTCATACTGTCATCTGCACTACCATATTTTACTGTTGTCTATCCCTTATTTCAGTAGGTAACCAGTGCCTGCTCACCTTGTATGCACAGCACATCGAACATATCAAAAATTATGTGATTCATCTTTGGTGTGTTGTTCTGGTAGGACCCACAGGTCGATGGGCCCTGGGCCATTCCCACCGGGGACACGCTAACATTGAAGGCCAGGCTCCTTGTGCCTGCCGTCCTCCTTATCCATATCTGTGCTCAGTCTAAGGCTGTGCCAGAACAGGTATACACCATCACTCATTATATACAGCAACTTGAAATTTGTTTTACATACAAATTATGTAACCTACTATCTGTTGTGTGTGCTGCACTGTCCCTTTGCTTGGTAAGAAGGCTTTGAAGAACGTGTGCCGCTCAGCTGACTTTATTTTGTGTCATTGTTGCCTACACAAGTTGTTCTGTATTGTCTTGCTTTCTTTGAATAGGTGAATGGATTGCGCTTCATCGGGATCACCAAAGGCCAGGTCCTGGTGGTCTGGTCAGACAGCTGTACTATTACCAAGTGGGTGCAAAGCATTTACTTTCTCCTTGTCATTTCACCCACCTCCGTAATTTATAGTTACATTTACCATGGATTCAAATAGACACATTTAGGAGTCATAGTGTAAATTCAGCACGTGTCAACTACATAGAGGTTCTGTTTTCACTGATATTAAAAGCAGGCGTTATAAAAAGAGTACTGGGTCCAGAATAATAGTGTTAGCATAAGTGACTAACGCACTGGAACATATCTCTGTAGATAAGCTAATCAATAACTCATTTTTTGCTTTTTATTATTAGATGTATTAAGTCTTTCAAAGTGGAATTCTCAAAGGATAACAAGAAATTCTGCCGAATAAACACCCAAGATACCATATTCACGTCTTATGTCTATTCACCTGGTAAGATTTTTTTCTTTTAAAATGTGACGCCCTGTTTGTTGTTTCGTGACATATGCTCACTCTACCACTGAGCTTCTATCAACCCCATAAAGACCATGAGAATATCTCTCTCTATTTGATATCAAGTTCAATTTGAATCCAAAGTTTACTTACAGTATTGAAATATGACTGGATCGTTAAAGAGTATTCTGTTTTTTTTTATTTTATAGTAAACCAGGAAGTTGGTGGTTTCTACAGAGTCCGAGCTGTGGACTATTGGGGAAGGCCTGGAGCATACTCCCTGGCTGAGAGGTATTCAGAAGACCACTAGCTAACCACGGTCTCACAGTCAGCATGATGGTTTAAATCATGCTGACTGAGTGCATTTCTTTGTACAGTGTAAATATATATTTTTGCAGCTCTGTATTTCAGAACCATTTCCATAGATTTCTCTTTGGGTTTTGCAATACTTGATGTTTCCTACTTGGACTATGCTATAATACGCACTACTGGTTTTATAACACGAGTACATTTTTGACGATATGGTTAGCTTTCATCTGATATGTGCAAGATGCTTTAAAATGACACACTTATGAAAACAATAGACAAGTAGAACTTTCTATATAAAATTTATTGTCACCAACACAAACTCAGACATTGCAGATGTCACCCAACAAATTAGCAAAGTTGAGCTGTCACCAAACTCAAGCATCCGTGTTTTCACTGCATTTGGCATGAATTTTCGTGCATCCTTTGGTGTGATAAACCATGTCGGTAATGACTACCTGGTGTTTTTCTCCTTTATATTTAATGAATGGTAAAAATTAGCATCGCTAATCCACTATTTGCGTGTTGGAGAAGATCTTCGTCTTCACTTTGGGAAGGATCACCAATGCAAGAGTGTGCAGCGTTGCACAACCAACCTGGACTCAGCAAGCTCCTGTTGTGCACAAGAGAAAATAGGGTCAGTTCAGTTTTAATCCAGGACAGAGAATCTTTCACCAGAATACTAGAAAATTGAAAAAAGTTTTCATACTCCCAGACTGAGATTCAAAGAAGGATTCAGGTGTTTCAATTTTCCCACAATTTATACTTCAACTTACAAGTTTGTTCCTCTCAAACTAGGGTTTATCGCTTTAAGGACACTTTTTTTGTTCGATCCACTGTATGGGCATATAGCTTTGATACTTGCTAGTGGTCATGGTGGCTTCCAGAAGGTTAGTCAAACCTTTTCTATGACTTATCATAGTACATGGTTCTGGGTGAAGAAGTTTGTGGCACATACCAGACTGGAGTACGGGCTGGAACTGTCCAGCCATGCATATCTCCTCCTGTTTCTGGCGCACAAGCCTCTGGATTGCAGGAGGAAGACCACGGGGGTTACGGGAGAAGATAAGGGCATAACCATCATCGCAGCTCCCATCATCCTTTAGGGTGCGGCATGCATAGGTTATGGCATAGTTGTCATAGTCTGTGTCAATAATCCAGTAGTTATCACCTTGAAGGGAAGAGAAGACAGAAAAGAGCTTATCGTATGTGCCACGGGGTGTCAGGAAGGGCATCCATACTTATCCCTTTACTCTCCATCTAAGTCCATGTCCATCTCCACAATGTGGGGACTAATTGTAACATGTAAAAATGGACCCCTCTTTTTGTGTGGGTGTGGGTGTGTACTGGACTTAAGAGTCTTACCTCCGCTAGACAGGTAGCTGGCCAGGCCCTGGTAGTTCATGAACATCTTGCCGGGGTTGTTTGGGTCAGGAACACTGTACTGAGCAGCCATGTCAGCACATACAACCCAGAACCTGGACAGTCAAGCAGAAACAATCATTCAAAGTCAAAATAACCATACCTGAGTAGGAATTGCCATAAATATTTTCATACTTTGTGGTGCTAAATTTCTTTTTGAATTAACTAAACTTAGTTTAGATTATTTGGACTCTCTCTTGGAGATGAATTGGGTTCAGTCAAATGAGCGAAGATGTCATGCACTTACCCGAAGAGAGTGACTCTGCCCCTGGAGGATGCCACCATTGAACCGTCATCATCAATGGTGTACTCGGCTGAGATGTTGTCCTGCAGGAACAAGCCCTCGGGGTCCTTCTTCTGCAGAGCATACCACTTCCCTGCATACTGCAGGCACAGATAAGAGAGGCAAATAGAAAGCTTATGATGATGATCCATTTTACATACGTGTAGCTATTCAGTCTTAGTATAGAATATACATGTTTGAATATCTGTTCAGTATATGTGAAATACTTTCCCCACATTTGCTCTAAAACATAAATGAATTAGGTTATGGTTTACTTGTTATAGTCACATTCTCCTTTTCAAGGCAGAAAATTGCCTTATTGGACTTACGCAGTGATTTTGGTTCCTGGCTTTAGAGTGATCCCTAGCCTTTTTATTCATCACTTCATTACTGTGAGAACACAATTTCTATTAACAATGAATAGATTAGATTTGTTTTCTGCTTACTCTCTTGGGGTCAAAGTCCTGTTTGACTGTGAAGCTCTCCACAACACAGGTAGCCAGGCTTTGCTCCACGCCGGCCAGAAAGAGCATCACCAGAGCAAACATTTGGAATTCCATCCTAGAGAAAAGAACAAACAGCTACGCTAAAGTACGTTCACAGACGTTTCCTTCTCTCTTTGACTCAACAGTCTAACAGTCTTAAACCCCCAAGCTACATCTAAATCCGTGTCCACCTCCATAACATGGGGGACTAATATGTAAAATGGACTTCTCTCATTTGATAAGCACTACTGTCTTATGTATCCATACACAGTGAGATAGAAATACACTTAAAAGGTTTCCAGTTAGAGTTTAGAATCAGATGTTATTGGTCATGTAAGTTTGTACCCACAAAAAT
>OMLC01042248.1:0-26011 GCA_900302585.1 Regalecus glesne
AACAAGGGCCTGAGGATGTTGTGCCTGTAGTCCGCTTGTAACGGAGAGGAGCAGATCACCAGCCGCCTCCGCGTTAGCGGAGGGCGGAACGTACGCCGCTATCATAATAACATGCGAGACTCCCGCGGCAGGTAATATGGCCTCATGCTAACGGCTAACACCTCAATGTCCTTGCTACATAGCTGCTCTTTAATAGTGATGTGCCCAGAGTTACACCATCTATTGTTCACAGAGCCAGTCCCCCTCCTTTCTTCTTACCACTGTCCCTCGTCCTGTCCGCCCGTACCAGTTTGAATCCGTCCAGCGAAGCGACCGTGTCCGGGATTAGCGCCGTCAGCCATGTCTCCGTAAAAACCATAATGCTGCACTCACGGTATTCCCTCTGATGCCGGGTCAGTGCCGCCAGCTCGTCCATTTTGTTAGGGAGAGATCTCAGGTTCCCCATGATAACGGACGGAAGAACGGGTCTATATCTTCTTCTCCTCGCACGGCGTACAGTCCCGGCACGACACCCCCGCCTCCTCTTCTTTACCTCAGGGGGAACATCGGGTTTCTCCTCGGGCAGCACTGCTGTGTTACGGAGCGCTAGCAGCTGGTCCCTACTGTAGGCGATAGGGCGATGGCTGCGCATGGGTTCTCCAGCCGCGGTCACAAACGGTGCAAAAAATATGAGAACAGCCAGGGCAAAAACGGTACTTTTCTTGTCCATGTTGGTGGGGAATTAGTATAAAACTTAGTTAAAGAAAAATAATTAGTAACACTAAAAGAAAGAGAAAAACTCTACAGTGAGCGAGAGCTGCTGTTACTGGCTGCCACCTTAGCGGAGCGCCGGAAGTAAACGTACGGTATTAGGAGATCAGACGGTATGGTGGAGCAAGCCCATTCAGGATTTTAAAAGTTCGTAGAAGCGTGTAATATGGGTACATTTTCTAATTTTAGTTAGCATTCTGTCAGCGGCATTTCGAACCATCCGAAGACTTAATACTAGCATGTGGGATACCTGAAAACAGAACATTATAGTAATCAAGTCTGGATGTAACAAATGCAAGTATTAGTGTCTCTTTATCCGCCATAGACAGGCAGGATCAATCTTGTGCAATGTTACGCAAGTGGAAAAAGGCAATCTTAGTTATATCTTTAATGTAAAATCTAAAATCACAGAATTATCGGGCCTCTAGGGGGCTGCACCTATGTTCAGTATATCTCTGAGTCATGCAGTTGGGTGTTCAAATCACGGCTGCTCCGTTTCCAACCACAGGCGGAGGTCAAAATTTAGTGGGGGATAATTGGCTAAGCCTCACCTGAGTATAGGGTTTAGTTTGGATAAAATATTCTGGGTTTGCTAGTGTCCCCCTCTAGGTCATCTGGGTGCATGCAGTTAAGTGAACAGAAAGTACTCCGCATTGTTCTCCGACAGCCAAGCACTATGCTTTCCCTGTGAGACCCCGCAAAATATCAAGGGCTAGTTGTTACGTGACTTGGAGGACTCGCATGCTAAGGCTTCCTCCTTCCTGTTGACGTTCTAGAGGGGTATCAAAGCGACTGACCCAGCATTCGGCAACTTGGGAATTCAGATGGGGGGAAAAACAGGGACAAATTTTAAAAATGACAGAATTATCATATGCTATTCATCCTTGATCATAGAGCTATTGGTGTCTAGCAGGGCCAATGACCAACATCTCAGTTTTATTGAAATTGAAGACATCTAATTTTTCACAGCAGCCAAGCAGGCTTCCAGATTAGTTAGTTGAGTAGGATCATTATATCAATGGGCACATATAGCTGAGTGTCATTTGCATAGCAGTGAAAATTAATTCCAAGACTATGTATAATTTGGTCAAGTGGAGAAATATAAAAAGAGAAGAGAAAAGGGCCAAAAACTGAACCCTGAGATAAGTCATATTTAGCATCAGAAAAGTCAGATGTGATATTGTTGTAACAAATGCAGTGCTTTCTTCCAGATAAGTAGGATGTACGCCAAGAGAGAGCTAAGGCAGAGACATCAAAATGACATTTTATTCTATCAATTAATATACCTTGATTAGGCAGCACTTCCACATGTATTTTAATGTGCTCTGCTAAAGACAAAAGAGTCCTGCTGATGTCGGGCAGGGCATGACTTTTAATAGTACCTCTTTCACAATGTGCTTCGTAATGTTCAGGACCAGGATGCGTTACAGGCTACACTGAGGTCCAGTAGAAGAAGCACAGATGTGCAATCAGAGTCCATAACTAATAGAAGATAATTTACCACTCTAGTAAGAGCAGTTTCAGTGGAGTGACAGGCCCTAAAAGCTGATTGAAAAGGCCCATATAAGTCATTTTCTTCTACATGGTTCAAAAGTTGTTGATACACAACTCTCTAATACTTTAGAAAATAATCGGAAATTAGAGACGAAGTGATAGTTTTTAAGAGACTGGATCAAGGTGTGCTTTCTTAAGTAATGGTTTGGCCAATTCGGTCTCAAAACTGCTGGGAACATTGCCATTAGTCAGTGATAAATTAGCAGTTTCTAGCATCCTAGGTCCCAGCAAAGGCCACAGGTCTTTACTTTAAAAAGTCTTGAGAAAAATCTTTCGACATACTTAATGGTTTTTAATAAGGGTAAACGGTTAACAGACTTGTTCTTATAAAGTGCTTTTGTATTGTAGCGATCATGCAAAGTACTTACCAATGAATACCCCACATCTACCAAGCTACGCGGCAGGATATGAACCTGCCATGCCTGACTCCCAGGTGTGCGATCGGTTCTCATAGCATGCTGAATAATTATTTTTATGTGTCCAGTGGTGGAAATCTGAAAATGAGTCAGACTCTTGAGATAAATGTTTGTCAAAGATGTTCAACGAGCACCCTGCAGGAAGGGGTCAGATACAGAGAACAGAGCAGTCTAGTAGATCTGACAAAGAGGGGATATGTAAGGCTGTCTTCTATAGTTGTTGAATTCAGGTGTCTGTCCTTGGTTGTTTCACTTTTATAAGGAGTGGATGGGTGGTGGATGGGGATAACCAACAGAGGCCTATAGAAGAGTGATTGCTTTCAGTCAAAAACGCTTGAGTTTTACATTGATTATGGGACTAATTATTTTAATAGGGTAAGGATTAATGAGGTCTTATTATCTTCAGTTGTTTTATCTGTGGTTTACATATTTTTTCACTTTTTAAATACATTTACTTTTATAAGCTCTGCTTTATTCTGTAACTTAGTTTAGTGGAAGAGTTTTCAGCCGTTAAGCGGATAACCCATGTTCAAATCCCAGTCAAATCAATTTTGTTTTATACATTATACAGCCCGTTATCACAAATATAGAATTTTCCTTATCGGACTCTACACGAACACAACGTCCTGTTCTTAGACCCGTGGATAAAAAATAGATCCTTCAAATAAAACCCCTTTAACAAGGAGAAAACTAGGAAGAAACCTTATTGAGAGCAACAGAATAGGGAATTTTCTCTTAAGATGGGTGGGGTTATGGCGCTGTTCAGCGCATCTTTGTGTCACACAATTTGGTGTTCAAATCCAGGCCATGCTGTTTCTAAACACGGCTGGGGGTCCATAATTAGTGGGGTATAATTGGCTAAGCCTCACAGGGATAAGGGTTAGGTCGGATAAAGAAATCTAGGTTCTAATCGCTAGCGACCCCCTCTGGGTCATCTGGGCGCTTGAAGTTAAGTGAAGGGAAAGTACTCTTGCATCGTTATCCTCTGATGGCCATGCCCTGTGTTTTCCCCGTGATACTGCGACGTTTGAAATGGCAAGAGCTAGTCGTCATGTGACCTGTAGGAGACCCATGCAATGGCTTCCTCCTTCCTGTCGACGTTCTAGAGGGGTATTAAAACGATTGATCCAGCCATAGGCAACTCTGGAATTTGGGTGGGAAAAGGATAAAAGCGAAAGAAAGGGGCAGCAATGTAATGGATGTTTGGTACATTTTAGTATATTCAGTATTTCAGTATTAATTTCATTGTGTGAAAAGCTGGACAAAGCTGGACAATGAAAATGGAATATTAGTTCACTTACTTCAGTATGCAATTTGAACTGCTGATGGTTTTATTCTCTGTGTTTTCCTGCCTCTGTTCTGCTTTTTCAGTTTTCTGCTATAACTGAAAATTTCCCCTCTGCATTTATACATTATTAGACACAGTTTACAGTATAGAACACTTGGAGGATAACTTGGAAGATAACATAATTACAATGGAATTACGAGAGATATGTTGATAATATCCGTCATAGTGACAGTACTAATTAATGAATATCCCGAATGCTAATATGGCATATCTAGCCACTAGCTAGCTCTCTGCAGATAGATGGATAGATTAATGGATGATGAATTTGGAAGAGGCTGCAGTAGTAGGGAATAACAATCCAGGCATCGTAATCTGGACCACCACGGTGGCACCAATTTTCCATCTTGCAGGCTCCTTCCAGGTCACTTATACAGAAAAAGAGGATGAAAGACATTCTACAAGAGAAAAGATGAGAAAACATTTTGAATTAGTCAAAACTATATGCTAATATAAAATCTTGTCAGCAGAAACGATACTTGGTAAGGTCATTGAGTAGAGTAATTGAGACAAACTCACCCACCATGCAGAATAGATAATATCAGATATTCCTTTATTAGTCCCTAAAAAGCAGCAAGGTGAAAGGTACAACAAGGAGATGTACAAAATACATGGCTGTTAAAATTGCACACAATGTTGAAGAGACATGTCATCCATGATAGCCCCTCATGCACCTAAAGCCTTCAGTATTTCTGGACTGATCTCATCAATCCTTGGGGCTTTGCCACTGGAGTTTTTTTTTAGTTCTTAGGTGACCTCCTCGAGGGAAATTGATGTCGATCCTCCAGCTCTGTCTCTATCCTAGAGGGTGGGTTAGTTGAGTTTAGGAGTTCCTCAGAGTGCTTCTTCCATTGTCCCATTACCTCCTCGGGTGAGCTCAAAAGTGTCCCATCCTTACTATTAACAGCTTGGATAGTTCCCCGTTTTCCCCTCCTGCAGTGGTGGACGGTTTTCCAGAAGTGCTTTAAGTGCTGACTTAAAGTCTTTCTCCATGGCTTCCCTGAACTCCTCCTACACCCACTGCTTTGCCTGTTTCACTGCTGAGACTGCTGTCCTTCAGGACTGTTTGTACCTTTCAATGGTGTTTGGAGTCTTTCAGGATAACTTGTCTTGTGAGGCCTCCTTCTTCAGTTGTATTGCTTTCCTAGCTCCTGGTGTCCACCAGGGTGTTGGCGGGTTACGGCTCCTTGAGGCACCTATAACCATGGGCTCACAGCTGCAGCTTCAGCAATAGAAACTTTTGAACAGAACCCACTCTTTTTCAATGTCCCCATCCTCCACAGGGATGCCAACAAAGCTCTGCTGTAGGTGGGAGTTGAAGGTCTGCTGAACTGAGGGCTCCTCCATTTCACCTGCACTATATATGTTTGGGGTTATCAGGTCTGTCCTGAGGCTTCCTTCTACATCTGACCCAACTCGCCACCAAATGGTGGTCAGTTGACCGGTCTTCTCCACTCTTCACCTGAATACTTAGAAGGCCTTACTTATGCCCTGCCGTGGTTCAAACCTGCAAAATCTAGCTAATCATTTCCTGAAGTTTGCGCTTTACCAGTGAGCTAGTGTGGCCCCTAAATATCCTTTATATGGATAGTGCATATTAATGAACCTTTAGAAATGAAATGCCAGATTTATCCATCAGAGATATTTTGTAGTCCCGAGAATTAAGGTGTTCACTGTCTTGCTCAAGGGCATTTTGACATACTTTCTGAAGGAACCAGGGATTGAATTGATAATCTTCCGTTTACTAGGCAATTGCCTACCTCCTGAACTATACTACCCAAAAATATAGGCATTTAGTTGGAGTTTTTGTGTTGGAGTCCTGGTCTATGGGACCACATGTGGTTTGCCGCTGGCACTATGATCATTACCTAGCTCTAGTGTTGCTCCAGTATCTTTTATACCTTGACCCTATGCACTTGTACGTCGCTCTGGATAAGAGCGTCTGCCAAATGCCTGTAATGTAATGTTGTTTAGTTAGCTTAGATAACTAAATTCATGCCTTGTTTACCTTTTTCTCTTTATGTTTTCCTTGGAAAATATCCGAGTAAGCTCATTTTCTTTAAAATGAAATGCTTTTAATTTGTCACAAGAACT
Source organism: Regalecus glesne (assembly GCA_900302585.1). Classification (NCBI taxonomy): domain Eukaryota; kingdom Metazoa; phylum Chordata; class Actinopteri; order Lampriformes; family Regalecidae; genus Regalecus; species Regalecus glesne. The sequence goes on from OMLC01042248.1 coordinate 6,160, forward strand.
GACACGATTTTGCAATGCATCAGTGGGTGGTGTACGATCTGAAGGTAAAATAACAATTGAGTCTCTTTTTAACTTAAAAGAATACTCGGTGGAAACCAGGACATAAACTGCTGTTTTCAGACTGTTACATGAGAATACACTTAATTACGCTCTATGTTGCTATAGGTTTTCTAAATATGTATACCCTTATGCTGTTCAGGAGTTCTATGTGGCGAGCGGTGCAGAACATGTGGATAAACACCCATCCTCTAATGTATATTCTGCTGTTGTAGGTGTGTCTTGCAGCAGTGGGTCTGGTGTGCGACCTCTGCAGAGCTCTGATGTCAAACATTCTGCCTTACTGTGATGAGATCATGCAACTCCTATTGGAGAACCTGGGAGTGAGTTTTCCTCTTGTTGACAGTCTCTCCATCTGCTAATCTATCCAACTTGAATCAAATTTTTCCTTCCCATTTATTTCACTCTTTGCCGTCAAGTTACTGAGTGACCTGTCTTTTCTTTAATTCCCTTTCTGATTCTCTTCTGCTTCTGTTTTCATGCTTTTAATCCACTTTTCCCTGTCCTTTCTATAAGATATTTCAGACATTAGATCAGCACACCACATTATATATGATATTTGGACAGATGAAAGTTGGATTCTTACTTGGCCTCGGATATGTGTTTAAATATGCAGAATGAGAACGTGCACAGGTCAGTGAAGCCTCAGATCCTGTCGGCATTTGGTGACATTGCTCTAGCCATTGGAGGAGAATTCAAGAAATACCTAGAGATTGTCTTGGATACGCTGGAACAGGCCTCACAGGCCCAAGTTGACAAGGTAAGAACACTGATTAGGGCAGCTCTTACAAGCTCAAGTCAGCATGTTCATATACACAAAAACAAACACTGGATCTTGCGTCAAATGCTCAAATAAACAAGGCAACAAACATACACAGTGTTATAGGCATATTTTTTTTGTGCTCCTCCCTAGCATACCATGTCCACTCACATTAATTCTTAATTGGGTCAACCTCTAGTTCACACATTATCTGCTAAAGGAAGGTAATTGTGTCATGTCAGATAATACAGTTAAGCAATTTCTCAGTATTGCATACTCTTATCACAAATAACAAATGTCAAAATCACAAATAGGTTTTAGGGGAAAAATCCTATTATTCATCTCAAATAAATTACTTCTATTTGGGTTTACAATTTTAATCATGAATGCCTCATACAAATATTTATTCATTCAGTAATTAATTGTCAACTGGTTCTCCTTTGTTGCATGCATGTGATTTTTAAATTACTGGTGTGAGTCAGTGGAATTTAATAATTTTGATCATTTTGTGTGTTTACAGACGGACTATGACATGGTGGACTATCTGAATGAGCTTAGGGAGGGTTGTCTGCAAGCTTATACTGGGATCATCCAGGGCCTGAAGGGAGACCAAGAGAATGTCCACCGTAAGACACTCATAAACATTTGGTGCCTTAAAAAAGTATTCAAACCCCCCGCCAAAAAAAGAAATAGATTATCATAATCTGGGATTCTTCTTTATTTGACAGAAATTTTGTGAATCGTTCTTTTACACACTGTAGCTCATTAAAAGAAAATGACAAACTATTAAACTGGCTGTCTTGATGCATGCTCAAAAATCCAGGTAGGGAAATCACAAAAAGAGGTGAATCTGTTCAGCTGGATCAGAAGTTTATTTAGAAACGTTTCGTCACTCACCAGGTGACTTCTTCAGTCTTCTTCAGACTTCTTCAAACTGGCTGATTTATGCCAATGGCTCATAAGTAACCACATTTTGGTTATGTGTAAATTTAAACATTGTAATGAGCAAATTTGCCTGTTCCTCCTTTCCGAATCGTTCAAGCTATTGCTGGGTCTTTTAGGGAATGGCGATAGACAAGACTTAAGAAGTTTTGGAGTTAAGCTCAGGACATGAGTGGGCCTCACAAGGAGATTTATTCATTTTAAGCCACTCCACTTCTACTGTGGTAGTGTGCCTTGGGTTATTACACTAAAAGACAAATTATCTCCCTATATTAAACTTTCTAGCTGAAAGGAGAAAGATTTTAGCCAGTCTCCCTGTTTTGTGCAACATTCATATTCCCATCAATCATAACCTGAATGCTACTAGAATTTATCCTCATAACTTGATTATAACACCACCAAATCTTATAGTGGGCAAGGTGTTAATGTTGTTTGATGTGCAATATTGAATTCACATCATGCATACATACCACTTGGCTGCGGTGGCTAAGTGGCAAGCGCACGCCTGGAACTCGAATGTTGCGGGTTCGTACCCCGCCGTGTAGCTCTGTAAATGTGAGGCATTCATTTTAAAGAGCTTTGAGTGGTCGTTAGACTAGAAAAGCACTACATAAGAACAAGTCCATTTACCAGTTCCTGTTCAAGTGGATCTGTGTGTAACAGCTTTACTCTGGCATTTGGGCTGAATGGAAGTCATGAATTCATCACCCCCTTAACCAGCAAATTGTCTTTGCATCAATGGCATGTTTTTTTCAAAATAAACTAAAATTCACTTTGAACTTGTTTAAATTCATGGAATTATTGTCAATTGAAATTAATGTCATTGTGGCGGGGTATGTTATTAACTTGTGACTGGTTATAGAGAAAATCAAATCCATTCCCCCCAGACAGATACATATAAAACAGCTTACAAAATGGCGTATTAGTCTGAAAATCAGGCACGTATAAACATTGCATGGGTACACAATCCTTTGTGTATAGAACCTCTCATTCACATCTAGGAGCTATGGAGTCAATTTGATATAAATATGTACCGCCATGCAGACTTAGAGCATGTATACATACTCCTTGGAAATAGTGGGTTAGGATATCAACTCAACGTAGTTAAACAAACCATTGTGTAGCTTTACCAGATGTAACTTGTTGGCTGTTTTTGATGGTCCTATGTAAAACGCTGATCTTGACTTCCATTCATAATTTAATGCGTTTGAATTTTCTGTATTTACAATGGGAAATGTAGGCTTAAACGTTTTGACACCTAACCCACGCCCCTTGTACGCATATCACACGTTTTTGCCTGGTCATGGGTATTCATTTTGTGTGGTGTCATATTGATCTGCATCTTGATTTACCATAAATAGTTTTGATATGTTAGGTCGCCATAGTAGCCCAGTGATAGAGTGCGCGCTTTATCAACTGATGAGCCAGAGGCAGTGAGTTTGAACCCACAACATGGCGTCAGGAAAAGCATGCAGCTTTAATTCCCCCAAGCTCCATACAAGTCCCTGTATATTCCTATAATGTGGGGACTCATCATGACACATAAAATGGGCCTTTCATCTCATACATGTTCTAAACAAATCTATCGGCTCTCACCTGACAGTGTTTACACATTAAAACTTTGCTCTTTGCCTGCACTACACATGATCCTTTTTTTCTGGCTCGTTCTTAGGTAGAACGGACGAAATGATTGAAAGGTTATTTATATCTGCTTATATTGATAGCATTTACTTTATAAATTCCACAAAAAAGTGTCACATTGTTGCCGTCTGCTTTGTGTGACAAATCAACATAGACATGGGGCCTGCTGCTCCGCTGGAAAAAAGATGACTGAATCTGACCTTGTCTCGTACACGGTGCAGCAAGCTCTGCTACGACTCGGAATTAATTTAGATCCAATAGGTTGAATATCAATCAAATGCTGGTAATCAAAATTATGCAGTGTGATTTCTATTTTTATCTTTTAGTTCAATTTTTGCTGGTTGCTGGGTAGGATGAGGGGCATAGGTGTGTATGCTTGGGCTTTTGCAACGTTTTAGGATCAAATCTATACAAAGTTTCATTGGCCCCTTGTAATCCTATTTAATTGGTTTTGCAATGTTTGGGGGATTGGCTGAAAAAAACTCTTCATTTGTTTTAAATTTAGATTGAGTCAAGGATTTTGAATAACTTTGGGGGGGCTGAATACTTTTGAAAAACACTAAACTTTAACTAACAACAACTCTCCTACATAACAATATATATTAATTTATACAACTCTACACTCATTTCAATACTAACCTTTCCTGAGACATTTTGCTCTTAAATTCCCTCTTGCACTCTAACAGAAAAATACCACTGAACTCGGAATTTGGTAAATATCATTGACGTCTGTTCCTCCACTTGTTATGAGTGTGTCAGTGTGGATTTTATGGCGTCATAGATTGAAGCAGGGTCTCTTTCACCCAGAGGGGATCAGACAGCAAGTTGCTGGCCTCTTGTACCCTTTTTGGTTTTGCGGGACCCTACAAACTGCATATTTTGATCGGTTCAGATTTTGTGATCAAATTCTCCCTCTCCTTTTCTATCTTGCTCTCTTGGTTGGCCCTTCATCCAACTTCTTGACCCAGCCATTGATAATTAATTTTCTTCTCCTTCAATCTGGTTTCAGCCCGTTTCATTCACCTCTCCTTTCACAAATCTTTTTCTTTTTAACCTCACCTGCCTCCAGTCTTTTTCTCTTCCCAATTGTAATTTGAATACATTGTAATTAATGTTATATAGGTTAAGGAGAAATTTCATATAAAATTTTAACCCTTATATTATATTTTGGTTTTTTAAAACTTTATTTAGTGGTTAACTATCAATTTTATACAATAAATAATTAAGAGTAACTACAAAAGACCTTTTCGTTGCACTGAATGTAATGGGACTTTTACACTGCATGTAATAAGCGCAGTGCAACCCATGTTGCTTGTTTGCAACTTCACATGACAAATTTGAAGCCCCCATACTATGTGGTCTTCTCTTTTTAGCTGATGTGATGCTGGTTCAGCCTCGGGTGGAGTTCATCCTGTCATTCATCCACCATATAGCAGAGGATGACGACCACTCTGATGGAGTGGTGGCCGACGCTGCAGGACTCATTGGGTAAGGGGAGAAAGAAGACCTTTATTATCATTGCATAAATCCAACAAAACTAAAGACAGAAATAAAGAAAATAAAAATAGAATAGAATGCTGTTATTAGTTCCGTACATACTAATGAACATTTAGGATGTAAATATGACAGATTTAGCCACCAGGCTAATTTTCATCTGTAGTTCAAGCAATTAGGGTTTCAGTATCTTGTTCAATGATACTGCAACACGCTTTATGAAAAAACTGGAGATCAAACCACCAAACCTCCAACTACTAGACAACCACCCTACCTCCTGAGCTATTTTAATTAATTTGATATCAACATACTTTGTTGTTCTCTACCCCCATCCCTTTTATAGAATTTCAATTCCTTATTGAGATGTTAAGTAAGTTTAGATGCCAATAGGTTGTCGGTTTCCTTTACAGTATTTCACCCTTTGCCGATTTTGTGACTGCCCCTTACAAATAAACAAACGTTCAAGACTTTTCATGGTAGATTCATCTTAAGTGAGATACAGAATATCAAAAAAAATCCAAGATAATCACAGTACATGTAATGTAATGTAATATATGAATTTCAAACATTTATTTGTGTTTTATTGAGGACAGTAAGTATTTCACCCCCTAGCAAAACATGATTCAGTACTTGGTGGAGAAACCCTTTTTGGCAAGCATAGCGGTCAAATATTTATTTTTGTTGGCCACTGTGTTTGCGCAGATCTCAGCAGGGATTTTGGCCCACTCCTCTTTGCAGATCCTCTCGAAATCCTTAAGGTTTGTAAGTTGTTGCAACTCGAGGGTTCAGCTCCCTCCAAAGATTCTCTACAGCAGGGGTGCTCAATATATCGATTGCGATTTACCAGCGAATTGCAAAGGTAGTGTGGGTAGATTGCATGGCACTATAAAAATAGACTGCAAATAGATTGCCATGTGATCTACCCACATTACCTTTGCGTTCGACTGATAGATCGTGATCGACTTATTGATCACCCGTATATCATTTTGCCTTGGTCATTTTATAAGTAGCTTGCATGCCAAAAAGGGGTGAGATTAAGGTCTATAGGATTAAGGTCTGGTTACTGACTAGGCCACTCCATGACCTTAATGTGCTTCTTATTGAGCCACTCCTTTGTTGCCTTTGCCATATGTTTTGGGTCTTTATCATTCTGGAACACCCATCCATGACCCATTTTTCCAGTGTCCTGGCTGAGGGAAGGAGGTTCTCCCCCAAGATTTCCCGGTAAATGGCCCCATTCATCCTTCCCTCAATCCAGCGGAGTCGTTCCCTTGGCAGAGAAACAGCCCCAGAGAATAATGTTTCCACCACCATGCTTGATGGTGGTAATGGTGTCCTTGGGGTCCAAGTCAGCTTTTTTCTCTCTCCAAACACGGCAAGTCGAGTTGATACCAAAAAGCTAAATTTTAGTCTTACCTGACCACAGCATTTTCATCCAGGTGCTCATTGGCAAACTTCAGACATGCCTGGACATGTGCCGTCTTGAGCAGACGGAACTTGCGGGCATTACAGAATTTCAATCCATTACAGCGTAGTGTGTTACCAACGGTCATCTTTGTGACTGTGGTCCCAGCTGTCTTGAGATCATCAACAAGCTTCTACCATGTAGTCCTGGGTTGTTCCCTCACCTTTCTCATGATCAAGTTCACTCCATGTGTTTCTTCAATTTTGTAATTATCGCACCGACACTTGACTCCATCTTAGCAAGCTGCTTGCCAACGGTCTTTTGTAGCATATTCATATCTTGTGCAGGGTAACAATTTGTCCCAAATGTCCCTAGACAATTCTTTGGTCTTGCCCATTGTGGAGAGGTTGGAAACTGATGAATTGATTCATTCTGTGGACAAGTTTCTTTATACAGGAAACGAATACTTCATTAGGATCACTAATTAAGTGAGAGGACTAATCTGTGTGCGTCCTGGTCACATAACTGGTCTGTGGGAGCCAGAATTATTGCTGGTTTGTAGGGGATGAAATACTTATTTTCCTTAATAAAACACAAATGTTTAAAATTCATATGCTGTGATTATCTGGTAGTTTATAAAAAATATATATTGTCTCTCACTGTTGATGAACCTACTATGAAAAGTATAGACTGTACCTTGCTCTCACAAAATTTGCAGGGGTCACATACTTATTTTCCCCACTTTATGTGCTCTAAATCCTTACATTCTTGAATCTGAAGTTGGTATTTGTCCTCCTCATCTAACATCTCAATTTTGCGCACAAGAGAACTGGGGTCCTCTTCATCTTTTTGTCTCCCTGACATTGTAGAGGGTTTCTTCACTGAGATATTCATTCTCGAGTGCAGGCATTTCCTCGAATGGTTTGGTTGGATCTTCATCAGCTTGCCATCTACATGTAGACTTCTCGCTACAGTTAAAAACAGCAGATCCAAGCCATCTTCTCCTTTTGTACTATGATATGACAACATTTGCACTTATGCCTGAGCACTTTTTGCCCCAGCAGTTGATAATTCTTCAGATCTGATGTCTTTTGTGGGAGTGTCCTTCTGCATATTGAGCAATTACAACTTAACTATTACACTGGTTTTACAGGTACAGCTTTGAAGAGATTTAACTTTCTTCATCAAGCTTTATATGATTAAGTAATGTAATCTTCTATCATAGTATCAGCGCTCTGCTACAATTGCGGCTTGGTATCCTGAACTGACTTCTTTTGTTGTTGCTTTACTCATGTTACTCCCTCGTTTTGAGCTCACATTGGACATCTCCCACTCTGTCCAGTTTAGTATTCTTCTACCATGCTCCAATGCTGTTCTCTTGCAGTTTGTGCTACACTTGTTTTTCACTCTTTCTTTCTGCTCTTTGTTCCCAGAATTGTTTTCTGCTCAGTTTCATTTTTTCTATGGTGTTTTCAATTGAATTGCTTTCTATAGTGTCCAAGCGCATTTCAGCTGTAAACTGGCCAACTTTCCTTACCTCTTGAGTATCCTGCTCTTTTCTCTGAGGAACAACATTGTTCTCTGCAATGTTGCCCTTGTATTCCAGCTGTCCTGTACTCTTCTTGGCCTGGCCATCCATCTATATATCCTGTTCTTTTCTCTGATATCATTCCTCACTCATGAGAAATATTTTTCCTGGGGTTGTTTTTTGCCTTTTTCTGGCATCTCTGGTATATATAATGCCCTACTCGCTGTTCTGCTTTAGGTCCCTTTCTTCTGTGGCCTTTGGGCTCTTTGTCATTTTCTGCCTTTTCTCTTTTGCTGCAGGATGTTCATTTTCTTATCTTCATCTTTAGATTTCTCTTTTTTCAAGCTTTCCCTTGGCTCCAATTTCTCATTCACCTGGCCATCACCAATCATGTTTTTCATCTGATCAAGGTTGATTTGTCCCATCAGCGAATGGTTTCGCATAACCTGATATTTATCGCAAAGCTATGCCTCCAACTTGGAGTTGAGAGCAGTCAAAGATTCAAAACCGACACATGTAGGGTTTGATGTCATGCTTTAGTATGTACAAACACAGGTTCTCAGCATTGGCACTTGTGAAAGTGTGACACTTCTGTTGGAACCACATGTTTTTTTTGTGGTGATGGACGACATTTTTGTTCCTGGTCTGGTAGAGGCAGAGAGAGAGCAACGCAGTTCCTTCTTAATGTGTTGGTTCCTGCTAGTAGTTTGAATGATCTGTGTCTATCTATCTGCAGTTACATAGTTTTACTAGTGGAAAAAAGAGCAGACCTTATACTTTAGGAGCCTCTTTTAGTGTCGCCTTGAGTAGTTCTGTCCTAACCAAGAATTTTGCATCGTAGAGAAGTTGTAGAACCCCGTGATGGAGGTGGTCTTTGGTGACTGTGTGTTTTGTTGGCCTGAGCCATAAAGTTGTAATGGCCTAACTCTGTACATTGAGAGGCTCAAAGTCCATAGGTTTTGAAAAGTTTTAGATTGGTCCTGAGATTCAGTCAAGCAGTTGCCTTCCTGGAGATGTGATGGATAATGGGGCTTTTCATTCGTCTGTGTGGTGTACCTTTTTATGGTAATCTGTTTCACTAGAGTCCATGGTGTTATCTTCCTGTATGGCTCTGTTTTTTATTAAATGGCTCATCAAAAGACCAAGGCTAGTTTTCCACTAAATACAGAGCTCATGGGGGAAGGGTTTGACAAATTTGGGATGGTGTCTAATGTATTTGGTAAGGTGGTGGTATACAGATGAGGTGGCAGGGTACCCAGGTGCTTCAAAGTAGCCACAGCAGCATGGTTGTGCTTTTGTACACGCCAACCTACCAATAACTATTGTCCACCCACACTGCTGGCAAGTGTGATGCTTGGCTCTTCTTGACTTGACCTGCTGAACATCGGACTCCATTGTCTTTTGGGTTCTGGAAGGTGATGATGGAGGACTTATTGACACATTCCAATGGGCTAGTTCGTGCACAGTCTCCTACTCAGGCAATTTGTCTCCGATTTTGCATTTGAAAGGCTCAGCTAAAGGCTGTTTCCTCTGAAATTGGGAGCCCTCTTTGTCATGTTTACCTTATTTTTATACAGCTCTCTATGGTCCTCCAAAAGACAGCCCAGCTGTCTGATACTCTCAAATGTATTGCTGCAGTGGCCACACTTGTAGACTTCTGGGCTCTTCGTCAAAGGCCTAGAAAACATTGAAAAGTCCACTTCAGGATCCCTGCTCTGAACATCGATGTAGTGGGCACTAAGCAGATCAGGTGAGTTAAATGATAAGTGGGTGCGGTTCATGCATTTCACTGCTCCAGTTTCCTTAACAGAATCGATTCCAAGCAGATTGCTGACTTCAGTGATGTTGTACTTGAAAGATTGTCCCCTCTACAGGCATAGCAGTAAAGTATGCTTTGAATCCAGCGCTTTCATGAGTGTTGGGTCATCCTGCATCACCAATGTGCCTGACTGACAACCCTCAAGGGTATCTTCTAGGCACTAAAAGCATCATCTTGTAGTGATGGTTGTGAGTTCATACAAATATTTTTGTACATTGTTACAATTAGGAAGGTAGCCTTTTCGTGTCTGTTTTAGATACGTTTTTGTGGTGAGTGTCAGGCCAATTTTGGTGTTACAAGTGTATTTGCAAAGATTGCATTTCAAAGTGTGTGCGCGTGTGTGCGTCATGTTTTCTGTAGCATTCGCAAGGCGGAACAGATTGTACACTTGACCACCAAATCTTATTATTGAGGTCATTTCCACTAGCACACGTTACCATGTTGGGTAACTCTGCTTCCATTGTTTGAAGTTTATCTACTTTGTTTGTATTTGGAGTGCATCATCTGACAGTAAGAACTCGTCTATTCACATATGTACAGCATGGATATTTGTTAGCCTGCTGGTAGCTCCTGTTTTCACCCATATGGAATTTTGCTTTCTCGTCAAAATTTACATATTCATTCTCGGGTTTTTTTTCTCCCATAGTGAGTCTGCTGGCTTGTGAAATATAAATAACAGAAACAACACTTGTGCCTTTAATTTAGACCATTTCTTGACGTTCTTAAGGATCAGGTAGTGTTTCAAATTTTAATGGGCACCTGGTAAGTCTCAAAAGATGGAGGTATTTCAGGGTGAGCTTCTGTGTCTTGATCTGACTGCTTGCATGCGTTCCTTCAAAACTCATGCCATTCATGACTGAGCTGTTTTCCTTGACAGACAGTGTCGACAACATGGTACTAACTGGCTTATGTCTAGCGCAAGTTAACTTTTAAGGGAAAGCCCAGCGTGGAAAAGTTTTGTTCTTGAATTTTCAAGATTATTGAGTGGGTGTAATGACAGGAGTTTCCCATCAGTTTCATTCACATCAACCGACGAAGGTCCCTTCTATTTAGAGAAGAAACTGATGAGGAATATGATACAGAGGTAGAGAGGGTGGAAAAAAGAAACTTTCAATTGATGTAACCGTCTTTGAAGTACCCATGATCTTTTCTCACCTCAATCACAACATGGACACTCGTACGTGGATGTGTATATATTCTATGATCAGAAATCCTCCGCCATGTTTGAATATGTTATTTATACCACTAGCATATTATTTGAGACCTACACACTTGCATAATACTGTAGATTTAATAATCAATGTTTAGTCTGGTTTGTCCTGCAAGTTATAGTGTTTGTTTATAAAATGAAAATCATGCCAATCAGTGATGAGAAATAATGGACTAATTACAAAATCCTGATAATAGGGGGGACGAATGCTTTTCTTTTAAAATATATAATTATCTGTTTAAATAGTGAGAAAATGCCATATTTGGCTTTTTAAAATGAACGGTTTTCACAAAAGATACATGCATAGATCTACCATGTACATGAACTACATTTGTAGTAACGCTTTTCTAGTCTGCCGACCTTTCAAAGTGCTTTACACCGTATGTGTCGCAATCATCCACCCATTCACATCTACATTCATAGACTGATCGTGGAGACTGCCATGCAAGGCAATAATAATAATAAATATTTATTGTTCTCTTACTAGTCCCACAAGGGGAAATTTGCATTTCTCTGCATTTGACCCATCCTATTGTGTAGGAGCAGTGGGAAGCCACAATGTGGCACCCGGGGAGCCCTTGGGGTTTCAAGTGTCTTGGTCAAGGACACCTCAACATGCTGACAGCAGGACTGAAGATTGATCCTACAACCTTCTGATCACCAGACAACCGCTCTACCCACTGAGCTATGCCGCCCCACTAACCTGCTCATCAGGAACAGTCGTTTGAAGTTTGTTATACAAATTGAGTTTTATTTTATTTGTGGTAGTTAATGATGATTGCCCTAGCTTTTTTTGTGTTTGAAGAAGGGAAACCAATAAATCATTTAAGTCTCCAAGTGATGAGTTTTATGGTAAAATATTAACTTATATTTATCATTAATATTATCCCCCTGTGGGTGGGGGTCAGAATTCATCCACCGTATCCCTGCGTGTCGTAAGAGGCAACTAAAAGGGTTGGCGTCAGGAAGGGCATCCGGTCATAAAAACTTCGCTCCACAACAAAAATTAATGGAGAGTCAATGACTTGGAGGAGACGAATCCATGGACCGGTCAACCCTCGCTAGCGGGGAAAACGGCCGGAATACAAATCCTTTTTGTGTGTGTTTGTGTTATCATTAATATTATAATTTCATTTAACATCAACTTTTCTCTAAAGCGTCGTAAATTCGAGAGTCAGTACAATGCAAGCAGAGATTTACTCAGGAGTGAACAAGATTCCCAACGCTAATATTGAGTCTGACAGGACATAAGTGCCATCAGGCAATGCCCCTAGAGGCAGTGTACATAATGAATAGAAGCAGATCCCCCCCTTTCATTTAGTCCATCAAGTTGAGTTCAAGTTCAGAGTAGTTGTTCCTTGAAAGAGCTAGGTTTATATGCCCCTTTCCCTAAAAATTGAGAGGGACTCGGGGATCAAATGTGATTCGACTGTTTGAGATGGAAGAACACATTCAGCTTTACATCAGACCCTTTGCTATTATCTATTCTTATCCTTGGCATGTTGTTAAGTACACTGAAGGGGGAAACATTACTGTTCCATTGAAAGAGATGCATGTTCTGTAACATCCTGTTTCCTTTCGAGGTGCTAATGTCATTCCCTGACCACCTTGTCCGGGCATTTGAAAATTTCCTCTCTCAAGCACTTAATTTCTCACAAAACCCATTAATTTCTTAACCTACAATTTAACTGACCTTTGACTTGTTTAAAGTGCTGTTTTTATCAGTTTGATATTTAGACAACACTTATCACACAATTTTTATCCCTCTTTTTTCCCTAGAAAAAAGAGGCAGAGATACTCTTAACATCACCTTAACCCCCTATGCCATCGAAGGCCCAGTAGACAACACTATTTTAACATTTCATTTTCTTTTGTATTTTATAAGCACACAAATTTGAATATACTGAGTTTTGAAACCCCAGCTGCTCAAACCCTCCAATGGAATGGAAATCTGTCGCAGGGGTCTCACCACTTTTCACCAATAAGTGCTGTGATAGACTCCATCATGCCCCTTCAATTAAATAGTTAAATTAAATTAATAACTAATTGATGATGGATGGGTGGCTGAATAGTTGACCATTGTTGCTGTTGATCCACAACTATACACTCTTGTTTGTTATCTGTAATCTGAAGTATGACTGCAGTATTAGACAAATGTTGCAAATTTTGACAAGTGCCGCAATTAATGCAAGCTTGTCACATGGAGTTTTCTCTTTAACTGTTGCATGAGATTTTTTGTTTTGTTGAACAAATTCCTCATTCTCATTTTAAGAGAGTTCGTTTTGTGTGTGCGCGTGCGTGTGTGTGTGTGTGTTTACACATTTTAACCATTTCTTTCCTTCTCTGTCCTCAGTGATCTGTGCGCAGCCTTTGGTAAGGACGTAATTACGCTGGTAGAGGTGCGTCCACTCATCAATGACTTGCTAACAGAGGGCCGTCGATCTAAGACGTCCAGAACGAAGAGTCTGGCAGCCTGGGCTACCAAGGAACTCCGCAAACTTAAGAGCCAGGCCTGGTCAGTGGAGTCACACAGAAAAGCACACACAAACAATTTAACTCTTAAACATACAAAACTCGACACCAAGTCTTTCTTAATTCAAACTTAGGAAAACACCCAAATTAAAACGAATTTATTCACAAATTAAAATTTAACTTGTATCGTCAACACAGATTCTCAAAATATCTGAAAAGTACTTTTTCCTATGTGGTGTTTTGGGTCACCCCTCGGGATTTGCTAGTCTGTCGGAGCATTATTGCTGCAGAATAGAAATAGTGTATTGAGCATATGTACTTCAAATCAAGGCTAGATAAATGCTGCCTATGAGAACTTTACATAAAAATGAACCTGTGAGTGGGTTCTTGACTTAAAGATGATGCTAAAACACATCTCACACAAACATTCACAACTCAAGATTAATTCAGTCATTTGCATACACACTCACTCACCCTCCACCCGCTCTTGGACTCTTCTTTTCGCATTTTTCCTCTAATACCAAACTTTTCCCCCATGAGAACAAACCTAAACTACTACTAATACTGGATCCAAACCTGACCAGTAATTTTCCACAAAATGTACATGCTCACAAATGAGAACTGACCAAAATCTCTTAAGTTAAAAGTACCCCAAAACTTTATGAAAAAAGTACTCAAACATAGAATATATGTGTGTATTATGGTCTGTGATGAGAAATCATGCACCACGCTGAATCAGTGATGTATACCCCTACCACAGTATCTGAGACCTACACACGTACACTATACTGTAGTTTTAAAACAAAACGTATATATTTGGATAGCCTTGCCCTTTAAGATTAAGATTTTTTTTCTATGGCTGGAAGTAAATATGAGAACTGGCAGTATTATTCAAATACCCATTTGAATAATTTTGTATGTAATCTACAACACAGCCTGTCAAACTGCTTTGCTGTTAAGTCACTTGTGTCATTCATTGTATGAAGCACAGAAAAAACTACAAAAAAAATCATTAGTTGGTATCTATTTGGGTCCGTGTACCATATTCTCCTAATATTAAACTTAGCATCAAATATCCATATTTCTACTAATATATTAACCATCAAATAAAAAAAAACATTTTAAACTTATTTGTACTTGAGTTAATTAATTTGCTCACAAATCAGGTTTACTTTGTTACAAATCTTATTTCAATGTGCTATTTATTTACCTATTTATTAATATACCCTTTGGTAGAAAGTCAACTATTTAAAGTAATGGATGTACAGAAGAAAGTTGAAAAAGAGTACAGGGAGGGTGGAATGGGTGGAGAAGAGTGTCAGGGGTGATTTATGACAGGGTACAAACAAGAATGAAAGAAGGTTTTTAAGAAGCTGCTGATACCAGCTATGTTGCATGGTTTGGAGACAGTGGCATTGACAACAAGACTTGAGCTGGAGGTGGTAGAGTTGAAGATGCCAAGATTTTCTTAGGTAGTGATAAAGAAGGACAGGATTTTAGGAATTAGTATATTTGAGAGACAGTTCAGACTGGACTCTGTAAATGTGACATTTTTTTAAAGCGTTTTGAGTGGTCACTAGACCAGAAAAGCACTGTATAAAGAACAGGTAGATATACCATTTACTAAAATATGCTGAAAATGTAACTGCCATGCAAGACGAAAAGAGGAAGACCAAAGATAAGGTTAATGGATGTGATGAGGGAGGACATGCAGGTGGCTGGTGTAACAGAGGGAAGATGAAGAGAACAGTAAGAGCTGGAGATTGGTTATCTGCTTTGGCAACCCTTAACAGGAGCAGCTCAAAGGAGTACTAGTAGTAGTGAGTAGAGACCTTGATAGGATGTATTAAGATATTTATTTTGTTGTGGTCGTGTCATACTTTATCAACTGGAAATGGCAACAATGAAAAAATTAGGCTGATATCAATATATGCCCAGATTGACTGAGACGGGCAAAGTGATGGAGAAAAGCTGGGTATTGGTGTATGTGTCTGGTAATGGTGCAGAAAAAAAATATTTTCTCTAAATTGTACACCAGATTTTGACAGCCTTTTTGATGTCTCTGAAATTGATGCCCTCCATCTCATTTTGTACATCCTGATGAAGATTTATTTCATGTCCAGATGCGTTGATTTGTGTCTTATCATGTTTGAATAAATACTTTTCAACATATTTGCCACTAGAGTGACTTGGGTTTTCCCAAATGTAAAATAATAAATGTGATGTGGGCAAAATACTAAATTTAAAGTTCGAATTAAGTCGAGAAAATATTGATAATTCAAAAATATAAATTGAGTACATTTTTTATGTAACTATAAATATGTATTTATAGAAAGATCCATAATTGATTTTGATATTTGAAAAAGTGGCACTGGCTGGTTTTACTGATTACAGCAGTAAAACTTAAGAATTCTTGGAGTCTGTCTTGATGCATACTCAATAATCCAGGTATGGAAATCCTTTGAGTCCTTTATTGTAGCAAATGCATCTAGAGTTGGAGTAAAGAAAAAAAAGATACTCCTTTTGTGAAGTTCCACAGATAAAGTCTTTATTTTTTCTTAAATCAATTAATTTTGATCACTGACATTCCTCTCGTTTCCCTTACAATATCATTCTATAATCACTTTTTTATTGTTTACTTTGTAAGTAAATTAGAATGTTATTCGAGTACTCATACCAGTTCTTTGTTCTTCTGGATTCTTCCTCAGATGCACTGCTGGTCAGGAGAGAGAGATCGACATCAGTGAACAATGAGGAAAAATTGCCCCACTGGAATTAAATCTTCTGTCTTTTGCGCGTGTGGCCAGGTCAAAGCAGAAGCCAAGTGTGTGCTGAGATGAGTGTCTGTGTGTGAGAGAGCGAGAGAGCACAAACGAGAAACGTGTGAACGAGAGAGATGATTGACATCACACCACCTTCTGAGTACAATTCCAGCAGTCGCCAGCAGACTAGCAGCGGCTCCCCCCTACACCTGTCCCCTGGGTCATTTTAAATGACCCTTGAATCTCCTGAACCTCCCATCTGTCTTGACCTTTGAACACCCCCACCCTTCTTTGAAGCCCTGTGGACTGTACTGTATCTGGACTAAGACAAGAACCCCTCCCCCCAACACCTTTTCAAAATAATTAGAAAAACTTTCCCTGGAGCCCCACATATGAACTCTGACCCAATCTACCCACTGAATCCTGAACCTCCTATGCTCCCCCTTTGTGCCCTCACTGTAGTGGGGCCGGCTGTATAGCTCTGGCCTTGACAAGCCTAAACTAACATGTAGTAGTCAGCAATGAACTGTTGCTAGAATACAATACATCACCAAGCAGTTCACCTCCCTGTAGGAAGTTGGGTTGGAACCCAAAAAACCTGAGACCAACTTCAAATGTCAAACACAGTGACCAGTGATGAGATGAAACGCAAGGGGTTTTGGTGGTTGTTTGGAATTAAGAAAAAAACAACAAAAAGAGAAAAAGAACTTTTGAAATCAAAAATGACATAAGAAAATACTCAAAGGATGTTTGGACTTAAGTTGCTTTCTGGTCTGTGGAGTACTTAATTTTTCATTTTGATGTTATGTTTTTTTCTCATTTGCTCTTCTTCCAACCACTCTTACATTATTGCAGAAATCCCTGTATAGCAATGATGCTCTGAATAGGACTGTGAGTTTGGACCAGAGTAGGATTGTAGACAGTAAAACCATGTAAGAAAGATGGAGTGTGGCTCTCTCTTAGATGCCTGCTATAAATGTCCCGCAATCAACATGGCTACCGTTCATCCACCCTCACTCTTTAAAAGGGGGCCCGAACCCACTTTCACAAGGGTTGTGTTTGCCAACAATGAATTTTTCTCATTCCTAAAACTTAGCTAAAAGACTAAAGTTAAGGAGGTGGTTGTTATTGTTGAGTATACATATAAAAAACAAGAATAATCTAAACAATAGGAAGATTGATGAGACATATCTCACTGTTAGATCTGTGTCATTTCCAACTGGGACAGACGGGCAAGCTAGTTAGTGTCTGTAGCACCAGACACTTGACAGACCTCTGTTGGCACTGACAACACCTCTACCTGTTGGTTTGCTTTTCCTGTGGGGGATTTTTTTTGCATCTTATTCAGCGGCATTCTGAGTTGCTTCTCGTCTAGTGTGCGCTTCACGGATTGTCATAACTTCAAGCTGTTGGGATTTGCTGCTCGCGATTCCTAGGAACAGAACAGCCTTGGACTAAAGCATCGGTGAGGCTTCCAAAGATCAAGGGGAATGCTCTCAAAGAAAATTCAAGCACTAAAATTTTACAAAACGTATCGCTTGGGAAAATCTCCTTTTCTGACTTACTTTGGCCTGAGATGGGGCCAAGAGGAGTGCCAAATTGGGGAGACGGGCTCGGTGGCATGGCCATGACAGGCTGGGTATTGATGCTAACAATGTCTGCCTAGGGAGAAGATGGCCAGCTGTTCCCAATCAACCAGTAAAATTGGGTTCATTGTGCTTGGAGATGCTTCAATTCTCTGCTGGTAGGATTTTTTTCCCCCTCTTATTTCTTTTTTTTCCTCCCCTGCTGCACTTGGTTTGGGAAAGGGTCACTCACACCATTTGCTTGTTTGAAAATCAAAATTGAGAATTGAAGACGTTTGTATAAGGTTATATTTTTCCATTGCTATGAAAAATAAAGGAAAAAAAAACAATAAAAGGATATCAAACATTCCCCAAGAATTTCTGGTGATTTGGTCTTTTTTTTTTTCTCAGCCTTTGAAAGCTATCTCTCACTGTCTTATTTGTATACTGTTGAATGGCAGAAAAATGACTGCATTGTAGTCGAGCCTCTGATTTCTTCTTTAGGCAGTCGGTTGGTTTGATGACTCATTAGAATGCAGTTTTCTAGTGGAATGTAATTTTTTTTCTAATTTCTTTGATCATTCAGTTACTCAGTGAATGCACGGTGGTCTGTCTCATCATGGTTGGGGGCCAAGTTTATTTGCAGCTACTAGTTCAAGCAAGTTTTAGTCATTTTGCACAAAGCTCAACAGGAGATTGTTGTATCTGATCTTTGATGAGAAAACGAAGGGCAAATAGGCCAAGACTCGGTTTGGGGATCATGTTTTGTATTGAAAATGAACAGAGTCAAACATTGATGGCTGTCTTATCTTTTTCTTTTTTCTTTTTTTCTTCTGTTCACCTGCAACAGTTAAAGCTTGGGACTGCTCCAACATGGGAAACATTCTTACTGTGTTGACATGATAGAACTGGCAAATCAGTTATTACTGAATTGTGATCACTTAAAGCCAATCTACTTTCTATTTCTTTTCCAACTTTAGTGAATTAATAAAGTCTATATTGTACTGAATACTTCATTCTCCTTGTGATGGGCTGGCCAATGAACATTGACACTGCAGGAATTAGTTGGTCAACTGCGCTAAAAACACTACATGTAGTTTCCACTTTCTGTGTTCAACTTAGAGTTGTGTTTTGATTTACCTAGTAATGTTAAATCCATTTTTTTCTATTGACACATGTTCTTCACTTGTGGTTTACTTCACAGCTGTTCATAATATGACTGCACCTACCCTGAAGTGGGCTAAATGTCAAATATTTGAGAACGTTTTGAAAACGCATTTAGTAATATTAATTTTTTCTCCAATTATAAGGAAAGTTTAAATGGGAAAATGATAATATTGCAATTTACAATAACACCCATATTCCCTTGGAGGCAAATCATTTTGATGTAGACTAATTTGACAGGACTTAAGTCACAGTGAAAGGGTTCCCCAATGTCAACCTTTCAAGCATGTGGACTGGGCTTCGTTGTGATGCTGTAAAGGCTTAGAGTTTGTGAATATTAGTTAAGATATACAGTTTTGCATGCCATTTCAACCTTTTAAAGTAATTAAGTTGAATGATTGATAGTTAAACAAGTCATACTGGCATAGTCCATTTTTTTTAGCTAAAAGTTAAGTAGGTTTATTTTCAAACAAAAATTGAACCTAACTCTTAAATACTGATCGGTCTGCACCACATAGTCCAAAAAGTAGGAAGCTGTCATTTTAGCAGGGTTGTGTTTGGTTTCTAGAATTTTTATCAAAACATACATAGATACATAAATCGTGTGCACGATTGGCAGTCGGTTGATAAGAATAGGCCTTGTAACTTTCATTAATGTTATTGAGGAACTTTAGTCACCCAATTTCAGTTACCACAAGCATATACAGATAACGCACTCTGCCAATCTCTGTTGTTGCCCACATATCAAGCAGTCTTACAGAAGAGCAAAACTGACACGAAAGATTCATTTTCATTATTAATGGGCTTTTTATCTGCACTTAATTTCTTTTTGTGCTTTTCTTCAACATGATCATAAATAGATATAAATCCAAACTAAATATATTTTTTTCTTTAAACTACAGCTAGTTGCCTCTAAATTCAGTACTAAACACCATGCACTGCATGACATGTTTTTGTCTCAATGTATTTACTGAGCACTATTCTGCTGATTAAGATAAGAGAATATAGATTATGGATTATCTCAATGGTCCTC